>MU226275.1:1598097-1616786 GCA_018584345.1 Thuja plicata | reverse complement strand
GAGTCAAGATTTGAATTCCTGGTGGAAGAGCTACATCACCCTATCTTTTATTCCCAAGAAAGCCATGTTATTTGTACCCTTGTTGGTCATGACTCATCCCGTTATGGTGCCATTTACTCATATCTTCATGATGGCATTATACCTGAAAGCTTTAACCGATCTGAATGCAGAAACCTTACCCGAAATGCCTCTCGCCATTCCCTTATCGCTGGTGATTTGTATAGGAGGGGTCTCGATGGAACACTTCTTAGATGCCTAGAAAAGGAAGAATCTGATCAAGTGTTAGTTGAAATTCATGAGGGTATCTGTGGGGGACACTCCAATGGTCTTGCCATGGCCCAAAGGTTGCTTAGGGCAGGGTACTATTGGCCCACGATGCAGATTGATGCAGTAGCTTTTGCAAAAATCATGTGAAAAGTGTCAAAAACATAGTAACCTGATACATGCTCCAGGTAGGGAGCTCATTCCTTCTATTTCTCATTGGCCATTTTAGCGCTTGGCCTTTGACCTCGTTGGGAAAATTCATCCCAACTCATCAGGTTGACACAAATTTATCATTATTGCTACTGATTATTTTACTAAATGGGTAGAAGCTGTCCCACTTTCTGTTGCCTCAGGCAAGACAGTTTCTCTATTCATTTTTAACCATATCATCTGTCGATATGGAGTGCCTTCTGAGATTATTACTGACAACGGAGGCTAGTTTAAAAATAAGGACCTTAAACAACTCTGCAAGAAATTAAAGATTAAACAACATTGGTCCTCCATTTACTTCCCACAAGGAAATGGTCAAGCAGAGGCATCAAACAAGACCATTCTTAAGATTTTGCATAGAACAGTGTGTAATAATGGTAGAGATTGACATTTACAGATAAATCCGGCTTTGTGGGCCTATAGAACGAGTATTCATACTCCTATTGAGGCTACTCCTTTTTCCCTTGCATATGGTGTTGAAGTAGTGTTACCTTTGGAGGTTGAGATTCCTTCACTTCAAGTCTCTCTCCATGGTTTAGTTACAGATGAAGACTACCACGCCATGAGACTTCAAGAGTTAGAACTTCTAGATGAAAAATTTCAAGCATCATTTGACCATATGAGGGTCTATCAAAAGCATATGTCCAAAGCCTTCAAAAAAAAGATTCGCCCTAGAGAATTCCAAGTGGGAGATCTTGTCCTACATGAAAATCCTAAAAATCAACAACATAGAGATCAAAAGGGTAAATTTGAACCTAATTGGCTTGGACCTTATATTATTACAACAGCTTTTGGGACAGGTGCTTATTTACTATCTACAGAGGAGGGAGAACAACTCCCTGATCCTATCAATGTCTTTCCCCTGAAGAAGTTCTAACCATGATGCCCGTTCTGTCTGGGGGCATCCTTTTGTACATATTATTGATCCTGAAAAAATCCAAAAAAATGATATATTGTCAAAAAATTCTAAAAATTAGAAAATGTCCTAAAAAAATGATCATCTTAGTGAAAACCTAGCAATAGGCGCTTTGATGTATCTTCAAAAAAAAAAATTATATATTCAAAAAATACCAAAATCAAAAATTCAAAAAATTCAAAAAAATAGAAAAAATGCCTTGGTGAAAACCTAGAAACAGGCACCTTGGTAGCAAAAATTCAAAAAAAAAAAATATAAAAAGTCTTGAAAAAAGAAGAAAAAAATGAAAAAAATGAAAATGAAAAAATTGTAATAAAATCCAAGTGGTGAAAACCTGGAAATGGGCGCTACTTGACGCCTTTGCACCCCTATCTCTTAGCGCGTGTCCTCGACACTTAGCTTTTCTCCATCATGCCTTGTCCTTGTTGCCTTGGTCTGGAATTGGTCTTTGTCTTTGTCTAGGGGCATAACTGTATTAGCTTCGGTCTCTTGGATGTGTTTGTCTTTTGGACACTTCACAAATGGTGTTTTTCAACACCACCCCACCTGTGTTTTTCAACACTTCCCTAGTGTCGAGTGTTTCTCAACACTTATCAGATATCCTACCCGCAGTCTAGATGATGCGATATTCCTCACTAGCAGATGTGATGCTCACAGCTTGACTCTATGACTTACACACACGCACTTTAATATTTGACTCGCTGAGACTTGTTTGACTTTATTTCTTTGTGTGTTGTCTGTGATAATTTCTTTGCTGAGTGTTCTTCTCCTATGATCATTTTTGATGATGCATAGCTAGAAGACTAAGGGAATGAGAACATGTTTTATTATTTTTTCTACTTGTGGGTATATTTTGTTAGTCCTCACTGTCATTAGCATTTATGCTTGTTCCACTTGACATTGGGATCTACAAGGTATTATCCTTGATTGTTTTATGCAAGTGCGTGCTTATAGCCATCCTGACTTTCTTGTGTCTTGATGCGAGCATAATCTTGCTATATCAAACTTAGGGAACCTCACTGCACTAGTCATCTTGACCTACATGTATCTGATGCCTAGGTGAGATTTCCACATTTTTATCTGATATAGATCATATTCAAATTCACATAGTTATGCTAGTGTGTATTGTATGATCTTGTGACGCTACCAATAATGCTCGATGATGATAATTAGATGTCTATAAGCATTGTGACCTTGCAAGTAAACCACTTTTCATAGTAGCTTGCATTCCTAGGTTCATGTTAGTTTAGTTTTTGCATCTTGCATATGGAGAGAGCTCTTTTTTTATCATCTACGAACTAGTTGGTCAATTGTGCTCATTTTCTAATTCTTCTTGATCATATCTTTCATTTTTGGTCTGTCATATCATGTCATTTTCTATTCATTTCGGGATCAAAACCAAAATCCTCCTTCACATTGATCATTAAAATCACATTTCATTCTCTTATGTACAGTTGACTGACCTTTTGAGGCATAATTTTTTGATCTTTGATGGAATTTCTTCCTTTTTCATGTCTTTCAAACTTCTAGTCTTTCCTTTGCCCCACTTCTTTTCTCCTAATTCATCACTGGGACATGTTTTCACTGCCTAGTATTTAATCTATTGACCTTTATTCTTGATTATGATTCATTATGATTTGATCAAATCTTTATCAGTTTTCTATTCCTCTCTATTTGATTTCACTTTCGATTCTGAGGGGGCAGTACCTATTGGATTTTAATCCTTGATTCCTTGATTTTCTTGATTCAGCCATTTTTCTGTGAGCTTTCAGTCAAGCTTGAGATTATTATCTCTTATGTTGGATATGATCCCAAATCAACCTCATGTCCAGAATCCTTTATTTATTTTTGTCTTGATGTGTTCCCATTTTGACCACACGTCTGGGTTGTTTTGTGATCCCATTTTGACCTCACACTTCAACTACATTCTTTGACTACATGTGTTCTCGTGTCAACCACACATTTGTCAAAGAGGGGCAAATGTATGCACCCTAAAATGGTCGCCTAGAGTTTGGGCCCCATTTTATTATTTTATCAATTTATCAAATCCCGGAATCAATATTTTCAAATATCAACAATATCAATTATATCAATTTCCTTGATCAAATCATAATCAATTCAATATTTCCTAAGGTTTGAGCCTTATTTAATTTAAAATAGAAAAAATAAAAATAAAAATATTATTTAATTAAGAGAACATGCTCTCTTTTAATTAATTAAAAAAATCTCTTTTAATTAAATAATAAAATCACTTTATCCTAAGCCTTTATTTAATTAAAAGGAATTTCCTCCTCTTTTATTTAAATAAAAAATCACCACTTTTCTTCTTATCCTATGTTGCACAAATAAAGTATTATTCTTATTTTATAAAAAGGGAAAAAACACTTTTTGTCTTATGTGGGACACAAAAGTCAACTCCTATTTTCCTATTGGAGGATATTTGTGCATAAGGATCAAGCTTCCTTTTTTCTCCACCCTTGATTAAGACTTTTTCCTCTTAATCTCAATGGTCCATTTCATCTCACTTCTTATAAAAGGAGAGCTCTCTCCTTCATTTGGATATCTTAGGTTTTCATGCTAAAGTTATGCTGCAATTTTTCTAGGTCATTTGGAGCTCTTTGAAGACATTCTACATCCAAGCTTTGAAGACTTGTCATTGCATTTCATTGTAGTTGCATATTTCTTTTCTTAGTTGCATTATCATGACATATTAATTTATATTTCCTTTTATGCAATAGAATAATCTCACATAGTCTAAATATGAAGGCTTGGTAACACTTGTTCTTTCCTTTCATAGATTATTTACATTGTACTTTCCTTTTCATAGACTACTTTGTAATATCATTTAGATTTGCATTGCATTGCATACATTTGGTATCATTAGAGATATTGGCATTCTTTCCCTTGTTTTCATTGAATCTCTCATTGTATGGTTTATTGTCAAGGTCATGAGTTTATAGCTCTAGCTGAGAGCAATTTGACAAATCTTGCAACTCCATGCATAGGGAGTTATTGATCAATTTGTGAGGGCTCCTTCTTGAGTTTCCTTGCATGTAAGGATTCATAAAAGTGCAGTACTTTTGTGTGTACAAGATCCACCTTTAGTGCAATTATCACATTATTATCCTCACATTTTTGCACATGTTTGCACATACTTCATTGTACACTAGAGAATGATCCACCTTTGGTGGACATGTGATTCCACTTAGTGTGGGTGATAGTTTATCTCTTTCTTATCTCCTACTTATCATGAATTCCCTATATATTCATGAACATCTACATTGTACATATGCATTATTGATCCATTATATTTATTTTTGATCATTATTAAATTCAATCAATTAATTGATCATATTATATTGTCACTATTTCTTATGTTATTCATTGGTCTTCTAGATGTTAGCATATCACCTTAGGAAAATTATTACATGGTATTAGAGTCATTGGAGTATTCATTGCAAAGCCTTGAGAGACTTCTTACTTGATTTGTTGAAGGGCTTCTATTCAGATCTAGGGAGAATTAGTTTGCATAAAGATTGAACTTCCGACATAAATGCCACAACAACTATATTCAAAATACAAGGGAGTCGGTCAACTAAGTCAAATTTTGATTCCACATATCAACAAGAAAAAATCTATTTCTATTTAAATAATATGAAAAAAGAAAATATTTCAACAAACTTGTCGATCAGAAATGCATGTCTATAACAAGGTAGAGTGTCGACCAACTATCAGATGCACCCAAAAAATATAACACATGACGTAATACATCAAATAAATCATTAATATTTTTTACTATCTTGTCAAAATGATAACATCCCAAAGGAGACTTCGACCAACCCTCGAAAAGATCAATGTATGACAAAAGAACTTAATGAACATACAATACAAAGATTTGTACATGAGTCATCTACTAACATAAGTTATATATGTCATCATAAGTGACCACTGATTGAGAATAATAAATCATGATAATTCATAATGGAAGACCTTCCTGACATAAGCTCCAGAAACCTGTTAAAAAAATAAGGGAAAGAATAGTGTAGTAGTGCGTTTCCACCCTACCACGAAGCAGTTACACTTTCCTATAAAATTTCCTAACATGAAAGATACCTAGCCTAGCTAGAGGAAAGCTAAACAAGTAAAACTCATAAGAGTAATGGAATAGTGCATCATTATATATATCCACAACTATATTTATATACAAGAGAATTCTTTAATACTTAAGCAAAGTCTGAGAATCTAGGTACAGTGAAATTTTGGTACATAATTTTAGAGGAAAAT
The DNA here is from genome assembly GCA_018584345.1 of Thuja plicata. Classification (NCBI taxonomy): domain Eukaryota; kingdom Viridiplantae; phylum Streptophyta; class Pinopsida; order Cupressales; family Cupressaceae; genus Thuja; species Thuja plicata. The sequence continues at coordinate 1,611,112 of MU226275.1, read as the reverse complement.
ATTTTTGACTTGTCATCATGTTGGTTTCACTATTTGACTAGTTGACTGACTCCCTTGACTTGTGGATGTTGTTGATGTGGCATTTTTTTGTCAAAAGTTCAGTCCTTACAATTTTGTGGGAGTGTCATGAGAATAATGAGACCTCACCATTGCATCCAAGAGGCTTTCCTAATGATTTAAGACTATAAATTTGCATATTTTGAGAAAAAGTCAAATTTGAAGAAATTTTTTTTTGTAAATCAAACCGTATGAATTAATCTGCAGCGAAAATATGATTTGGTTAAAAATTATATATATATTTTATTTCTACGATTTGATTACTTTTCATAGTCTAAATTTTATCAATCGTGATCTATTGCTAGTTTATTTTCAAGTCAATTCGATCACTAGTTTGTAACCCTCTACGAGTCACAACGTAGTTACAAAGCCATAGCTTCAACGTTACAATTTTTTTTGGATAATTCTATATAAAGTCTTCAAGCACCTAGCCCACCAACAATGTGGGAGAATCGATAAGTCCCAACACACCCCAAAACATAGTTTAACCTACAGATCACGTGTCAACTACAATCCATAGTCGAGGGACACATGGATGTCTAGTAATGGGTCCTGAGCACAAGCTTGCCCCACTCTGTCCATGCAATATTTATAGAAGACGTCATGCAGATAGGTACTAGTCTACACATACATGGTAATACAAGCGTCCTTGTTGGCACAAAAAATCATCAGATTCAAACCATAGAGTGAATCACCACATCTACAGCATGACCTTCCCATTCATAGACTAGATTAGCGCATCACATCAGATCCGTAGTCCATGTCATCGCTTGGAGGAAGTTAAGTAAATCTTTGGTAAGGTGATGTCATTGTTATGGTATTCTAAATTTGACGCTCTTTTGTACGTCATTTTCAAGGGGTTTTGTTTTTCTGTGATGGCTTTAAAGCCATAAATTTTAATTGTTTGATCTACCAAGATGACGTTATCTTCTTCATTGTTTAACTTTGATGACCATTTAACCACCATTTGGAGGTATCTGTCTTTCTATTCTATCTCTGAATGAATATTTCATCTTTCAGATCATTATGAGTTGTGTCTCTGTTCTTTTCTTTCATAACAGGTATTTAGCATATAGTGGATCTTGGTGATTGAATTCTTCTAATTCTGACATGATATCAAAGCCTTGTTGCTGCTCATTCTTGAGTTTTTTAAAGATTTTTTGGAGCGCGGAGGGTTTCAAGTTTACAGAGTTTTTTGCAGTATCTGGAAAGTTGGTTCTATTCTCCTTCTTTCAGTATGGGTCTCATCACCATGATCTGATCCAAGTATATTTTATTCATTTTTTTCCTTTTGCAATATGGTAGATATCTTGGAATTTTTAGGTTCTGGGATCATTTTCCTTGCATAGCTTTGTAGACATCTATTTCTATAGCATTTTATTTTTTGCAAATGCACTGAGATATAGTGTCATTATGCATGCCTTGGATCTCGCACATATTATGCTTGATTGTACTCACACTATATTATAAAGTGTCATGGGGGGTTTTTTGTGCATTTTTCAAGTGAGTGTTCCTTACATGACATTATTATCATGTGTGTCATGCGACTGATCATCCTCGACATCATCCTTTATTTGTGCTTGTACATTCTTCATCATGTAGTTATTCTCGGTACTCTGACTAAATGTATCTGTCATGCCTTTCCCTAGTCAGCATTATGGGGGGTATTTCTTGTTGATTCTATATGCTTCCTTGGTTTGATGAAGTGATTCTATGTATTCAGTATTTTTTCATGTATACTAGGTGGATGTAGTGGCTGGGTACCCTTGCATTTTAGTGAGATGAATCATTTTCCATATGGAAACTCTTCTTTCACTCCTATTTTGGAGGCTTCAGACTTTGGTTTTTTTTTCTCCATCTGTATCTTCGAGTTTCGATGTTAGACTTGATTGTCATCCTAATTTGAGCAATGTCATTTTAGGGAACACATACAGATTATGTAGGCTTCTCTACTTGATGAAATTTTATTTTAGTGGAGGTTTGAGCATTTAATCTTTGATAGTGTTTACAACTTCATGCTTCAGTGGTGTTCTACATGTTTTTCGTTTGATTAGCTCTTCAAACTTTGATGTTTTTGACATCTGTATCTTTGAGTTCTGATGTTTGCCTTGTTTTACATCTTGATTTGAGTAAGTGTCATTTTAGGGCACTCATGCTGAGTACACTCTTCTCTACCTGATCTTTGTTCCTATTTTCTGGGACATTCTCTAGTTTGGAGGCTTCTTCAGTCCTTCACTATGCTTCATCTCTTTTCAGAGAAGGGTTTTTTTCCACTGGGTTTTCTCATTTTCTCATCTTTACGAAGATTTTTTGTACTTGGGTTCCTGATTAGGCCTTATTGTGTGGATCCATTTCCTTCTTTTAGTAGTTGTTTCTAGGTTTTTAGCTTCTCCCTAAGTTTATCTTAAGAGAGGGTGTTAGAGTAAAAATGTATCCTCACTTATTAATTATATCATTATTGATTTAATTATTAAGTCACCTCTTTATCTCTAGTTCACTTAAGCTAAACTTTAGGAATATAATAATTAATTATTTATTAATTATTATCATGCAACCTAGGTTCCTCCACTTTCTGGGTTTTCGATCTCCTTTATAAGGATTAATCTCTTTGTAATTATTGATTCCTTTGTCATTCCCTCTATTCTCTCTCTAAATGAATATTTCATCTTTCAGATCATTGTGAGTTGTGTTTTCATTCTTTGCTTTTGTGAGAGGTATTTTACATACAGTGGATCTTGGTGATTGAATTCTTCGAATTCAAACATTTTAAGTATCATTCCTCAATTCATTTTAAAAGCCTATCTATTGATAATTGATTATATATTACATTCTATATAAATAGATTAATAAATATAAATATAATATAGTATATTTTTAAATATTATGTTAGTTAAACTGTCATATAGTTAAAATTATATATTTAATATTTAATTTTGTTTATTTTAAATCAAAATTAGAAAGTTCAATTGTTATAATTTTTTCACATTTTAAAATATGTATGTTTTTTTAATGATGTTTTTGATTACATTTACTAATTGATCATTATGAAATAAAGAAATTTCAATTCAACAATTCTTTGTAAAAGTTGACTATTATATCATATATTTTGTATGTATAAAATAATTTTCTTTAAAATACAATACATGTCTAGAGTTTGAAAAATAGGATAGCAAACCAAATGAGTTTGATCTTAAGAAAAACTCTAAAATTAAGTCCGCAACACTAAATTAAATAATTTCTTACAGAATTTTGATGCTTCACTCTTATGAACATCAAGTAAATACAATCAATATTGATTATGCTATCTATTCTCATGAAATATAAATTCTTATAAAACTATTCAATTCAAAATATTTATAAAAAAATGGCTTTGCGAAAACTACTTATCTATGCACCACCCAAAGTGTATCATTTATTGTAATTATTTATTAATTAGAAATTAGAATAATCATTATATTTTAATTTTTAAAGAATTAACACTAATTTTTAATTAATTAAGAATTACAATAAATAGTACAGTTTGGTTGTTGCTTAGACATTGCCGATAAAATCATAGTTTGACATTAATTTCTGCTAATTTCCGCTTACTAAAAATACAATATAGATATTGTTTTTACTCTAAAAATCATTGTGAAGACCTTTTATTATCGATGGGTCGGTATTTTGTAGTCTTCTATTGTCCAATCAATAATGCACTCTGCTATTTATTTCACGAGGTTTCCATTCTTTTGATGATTGAGCAGCTGGTTCTGTTCACAATAAATTTTGGAGTTGTTCTTAGCTTTGTAATTTGTCTCTGTTTGGTGGGTTTTACTGTTGCAAAAGGATCCTGTAAAGTGTGGTTCCATGAATGTGAGCTACCTGTTTCAGATTAAAAAGTTTGATTGTCAATACCCTAGTTTTCAGATCTCATGCAAGAGGAGAAACTCTACTGGGAAGCTCACTCCATACTTTACTGCTTATCTAGGTAATTTTACTCAGAAGATATCATGATTATTGATATCGATTACAATGGTCATCACATCATAAATTCCACTTCTATCAAAACCTACTCCTGTGATGAAAACAATAATTCATTAATCTTTTTTCAGCCACCTAATTTTGGGCCTTTCACCATTTCCATGTTCAATAAGTTTGTGGTTATTGGCTGTGAAAGCTTCAGTACGTACTCATTTGGTGGTGAATGTGTTGAGGCAAGATGTGTATCGACACATGCCTCTCAAAGTGATTCACCATATTATCGCTATGACTGCTATGAAGTTACCCTTCGAGATAATATATGCGGTTAAATTTCATGGGTGGAGGTTGTAAAGAATACAAAATCACTCTATATTCTGGAAACACACAAGAAATGCTCTATTTTAGCAATGAATAAATTCAACAAACCCCAAAATAGGGCAGCAAATAAACATAGAACAAAGATGGAGATATGCAAGCTTCTCTTGCTTCTATTAATCTAGAATTCACTTCTACAATAAAGTAAACTTATAGTTATTTGGGGCTGCATACAAAATACTTTGAGCTTCTCAAAGCTCTTACAAAATGTCTAGAGCAATCACTGCTCAACAAGACAATGAAATTACAACTGTTGTTGTAAAACCAAGTCTTTGATAAAATAGAGCAGTTACAAAATAATCTAATTTGCTGCTGTTGCAAATTAACTTCTTACATCTCTGTTGAAGAATAAATATATTCTCCACTTTATAAAGTAATTGATGTCCAAAGAAAATATCAAAAGTCTAAAGAAGAAATAAGATTTCCCCAGAATCTGATTTGAACTCATCACAAAAAGTCCACACAAAATATCTGATATTCTTTGATCAATTAAAACAGACGAGATTCTCAACTTCTAGAAAGTCAACAAAAGAGGCTTAAGACAATTAGATTTTATTATAAAAATTCAACACTCCCCCATTGTCTTGAGCTAACAAAACATGATCATGCTTGATCCAAATGAACTACGCCCAGATTTCTCCTTAGGTGCTCAAAACTTGCAATTCCTAATGGCTTGGTAAAAATGTCTGCTAACTGCTGCTCTGACCTCCAAAAATCTATTTTTATTTCACCATTCTCAACTAATTCTCTAATAAAATGATACTTTATTTCAATGTGCTTGCTCCTTCCATGAAACACTGGATTCTTCGACAAAGCTATTGAGGAAATATTGTCACAAAATATTGTGGTTCCATCCTCTTGTTCTTCCTTCAATTCTGCCAAGATCCTTCTCAGCCAAATAGCTTGACATGCTTTCGCATTTGCTGTTATATATTCAGCCTCTACTGTAGATTGAGCAACTATGGGTTGCTTCTTAGAAGCCCATGAGATTACACTTGAACCCATGTGAAAGACATATCTGGAAGTGCTCTTCCGATCATCCAAACTCCCTGCCCAATCACTGTCTATGTAACCAATCAATCCAGAATCATTTGCTGCAGTTTACAAAATACCATATCCCTTGGTGCCATTTACATACCTTAGGATTCTCTTTCCCACTTGCCAATGGGAGTCCTTTGGAGTTTCCATAAATCTGGAAATCAAACTTACTGCATGCATAATGTCTGGTCTAGTTGTTGCCAAATACATTAAACTTCCAACCAAGCTTTTAAACAAAGTCGGATTCACATTGCTGCTACAATCATTCTTGCTTAGCTTTAGACTTACCGTAGTTGGTGTTGGGGCAACCTTGCTATTATTCATTTTAAATCTCTCCAAGATTTGATTTGCATATATTTCTTGAGATATAAAAATCCCATCAGACATTTGTTTTACTTCTATGCCTAGAAAATATCTCAAGAGACCTAAGTCTGACATTTCAAACTCTCTTTTCATGGCCTCTTTAAAATTAGAAATGAGGAAATCACTATCCCTAGTAAAGATTAAATCATCAACATACTAGACAATAATTAAAATATTACCATTTTCTGCCTTGATGTAAAGAGTGGGTTCACCATTGCTTTTGCAAAATCCATTTCTCATCAAATATGAGTCAATTCTGCTATACCATGCCTATGGAGCTTGCTTCATCCCATAAAGAGCCTTTTTCAGCCTATACACTTTACCTTCATGACCCGGAACTTCATAACCAGGTGGCTGCTCCACATAAACCTCTTCTTTCAATACTCCATTGAAGAAGGCGGATTTCACATCCATTTGATATACCTTCCATTTGTGTTGGGCTGCAATTTATATGACAGCACACACTGTTTCCATTCTAGCAACAGGGGCGTAGGTTTCATCATAGTCTCTACCAAACTTTTGTTTATACCCCTTGACCACCAATCGAGCCTTATGCCTATCTATTTTTCTTTAAACATAGAAGATAAAATAGTGAGCTCCCAAGTTTCATTTCTTTGAATTGCATCTATATCCTCATCCATGGCCTTACACCATTTTTCTTCTTTTTCAGCATCCTCAAAATAAATTGGATCACTATGAGAAAATAATGCAAAATTTATATTTTTATTAAATTTATTTTCATACCTTTCATCTTGGTAAATCTCCCTTAGACTCTTGGTCTTTCGTGGCGCTAGGGAGGCGAGAGTGGGATCACTACTCTCTGTATTGCTACTACTAGTGTCTGCTAGGCCAATTTGCTTCCTTATGGAGCCTTCTATATTTGATGTTATATCATCTTGTTGTTCATTAACATCATCATCTTCAGCAATAATAGGCACTTTACTTGAATTTCTTGATGATGTGTCCACTGAGCCATCCCATGACTCATTCTCAATGAACTCCATGTCTCTTGAAATGATGATCCTTTTTGTGGCCGGGTTATACAATCTGTATGCCTTTGAATCAAGACTATATCCTGCAAAGATACACTTCACACCCTTGTCATCCAACTTTTTTCTTTGCTCCTTTGGCACATCTGCATATGCTACACACCCAAACACTCTCAAGTGTTCAACTGTCCATCTATGCTTTGCCCATGCTTCCAATGGAATTTTGTCGCAGATTGCCTTTGTAGGACTTCTATTTATCAAATAGACTGTTGTTGCAACAACCTCTCCCCAATATTCAATTGGGAGTCCTTTTGCTTTCATCATACTTCTTTCCATCTCAACGATGGTCCTTTTCTTTCTTTCAGCCATTCCATTTTGCTGCGGAGTATAACTGGTTGTTAACTCCTTTATGCCATTCTTCTTGCAAAATTTCACAAAAATATTGGAGGTATATTCCCCCCCTTTGTCTAACCTTAGGACTTTCAAATTGTGTCCACTTTCTTTTTTAGCCTGAGCTTTAAATTCTAAAAACTTGTCAAAAGCTTTAGATTTATTTTTCATAAAATAAACCCATGTTCTACGACTGAAATCATCTATGAAGGTCATAAAATAAGTACTCCCCCTAATGGAAGTAATTTGCATAGGGCCAACTAAATTAGTATGCACCAATTCTAATGGTGCTCTTACCCTTCTAGAGTTTCCAGAATTAAAGGGAAGCCTATGTTGCTTACCCAAAATACAAGCCTCACACTTGCTACTGAAATCTTTAATACATGGCAAATCATCTACCATTCTTTTCTTGAACAATAAACTTAAACCAACAAAGCCAAGATGTCGATACCTTAAATTCCATAGCTTGGAGGGGTCTTCAATCATGCTCTTGAAGACTGATTGTTGTACTGTTGTACATGCTTTCTTGGGAGATGCAGCTGCTGAAATTGAAGAGAAACACATTTCTATCTTCAATGGAAACATTCAATTCTTTGTCATTTGGACTACTGCAATTATTTTCTTACTCCCATCCTTATCATAAATGACACATGGGTCATTCTCCAACAACACTTTATATCCATTTTGAATGAGTTTTCTAACACTCATCAAATTATTCTTTATCCCTGGGGAAAAGTAAACATTCTAAATTTCTTGTTTCTCACCTTGCTTGGTGTGAATCATAATAGATCCGTTGCCCACAACTGGAACAATTCCATTGTTCCACATTCTAATTTCTGATTTCATTGATTTATCAATGAAAGAAAAAAGACTTTAATTAGCACTCATGTGGTTGCTGCAACCGCTGTCCAAATACCAAACTTCAGGGCTGCCTTCTTCACCAATATTGCACATGATGAAAGCTGTGGGATTAATTTCATTACCCACTTTAACATCAGCAACATTAGCACTTTGCTTTGACTGATCACCTTGCTTTTTCCAGCAATCACTTGCATAATGCCCAAATTTATGACAGTAATAGCACTCAACATTGCTCTTGTTCGAGTTACTATTCTTCTTGCCTCCTCTAGAATTATTCTGGTAGATGCTAGCTCCCTCATTTGTGGCTGCTCATTCTGAGCTTTCTCCTCCAGCATTTTGTTGTCCAGAGTTGCCACAACCTCTTCCTCTTGAGCCTCTTCCAGAGTTGTTTCTTCCTCTCCCCCTGCCTCTTGCATTGGATTGAGCTTTGCAAGCTTGCTCTTGAGAAGAATTTGTTCATCGATTAATTTGATGCTCATGGGTTTGGAAAGAACCCATCAACTCATCAACAGTCAATGTTGAGATATCCTTTGCCTCTTCAATGGAAATAACTAGAGTATCAAATTTTGAGGGAAGACTTCTCAAAATTTTCTCTACTATTCTTTGCTCCTCCATGGTTTCTCCATTGGTTCTCAACTGGTTTATCAAACCAGAGAGTCTGGAGCTAAAATATGAAATGGACTCATTGTCCTTCATGAGAAAAGTCTCAAATTCACTTCGAAGCATTTGGAGCTTCACCACACAAACTTTTTCAATCCCTTTAAAACTTGTGTGAAGGATATCCCAAGCTTCTTTGGAATAATCAGCTGCTTCTATTCTAGGAAAGATTGCCTTTGTCAAGGTAGTTTCAATCAAGCTCAAAGCTTTTGCATCTTTCCTCCTTGACTCCTTCAACTAAGTTTTTTGATTATTCGTGAGGGCAAAAAATAGAGTTGGGTCTGTTGTATCCATAAAGTCATTGACCACAAGCTCCCACAAATCTTTTGCAACCATTATGGTCTTCATCTTCTTTGCCCAAACATCATAATTTTGTCCATTAAAGGACGGTGGCTGCTGCCAGCTCTTTCCTACATCTCCAGCCATGTCTCATGTGCAAGATAAACAAATACCCAAAAAAAAAAAATGCCCAAACTCACAAGGATTGAGCACCAATCAGCTTTGATACCATGTAAAGAATATAGAATCACTCTATATTCTGAAAACACACAAGAAATCCTCTGTTTCAGCAATAAATAAATTCAACAAAACCCAAAACAAGGCAGTGAATAAACACAGAACAAAGATGGAGATATGCAAGCTTCTCTTGCTTCTATTAATCTGGAAATCACTTCTACAATAAAGTAAACCTATAGCTATTTGGGGCTGCATACAAAATACTTTGAGCTTCTCAAAGCTCTTACAAAATGTCTGGAGCAATCACTGCTCAACAAGACAAAAAAATTACAACTGCTATTGTAAAACCAAGTCTCTGATAAAAAAGAGCTCTTACAAAATAATCTAATTTGCTGCTGCTACAAATTAACTTCTTACATCTCTGTTGAAGAATAAAGATATTCTCCACTTTATAAAGTAATTGATGTCCAAAGAAAATATCAGAAGTCTAAAGAAGAAATTAGATTTCCCCAAAATCTGATTTGAACTCATCACAAAAAGTCCACACAAAATATCTGATATTCTTTGATCAATTAAAACAGAGGAGATTCTCAACTTTTGGAAAGTCAACAAAAGAGGCTTAAGACAATTAGATTTTATTATAAAAATCCAACATGAATAAACACAGAACAAAGATGGAGATATGCAAGCTTCTCTTACTTCTATTAATCTAGAAATCACTTCTACAATAAAGTAAACTTACAGCTATTTGGGGCTGCATACAAAATACTTTGAGCTTCTCAAAGCTCTTACAAAATTTCTAGAGCAATCACTGCTCAACAAGACAATAAAATTACAACTGATGTTGTAAAACCAAGTCTCTGATAAAATAGAGCACTTACAAAATAATCTAATTTGCTGATGTTGCAAATTAACTTCTTACATCTCTGTTGAAGAATAAAGATATTCTCCACTTATAAAGTAATTTATGTCCAAAGAAAATATCAGAAGTCTAAAGAAGAAATCAGATTTCCCCAAAATTTGATTTGAACTCATCACAAAAAGTCCACACAAAATATTTGATATTCTTTGATCAATTAAAACAGAGGAGATTCTCAACTTCTGGAAAGTCAATAAAAGAGGCTTAATACAATTAGATTTTATTACAAAAATCCAACACTCCCCCATTGTCTTGAGTCGACAAAACATGATCATGCTTGATCCAAATGAACTACGCCCAGATTTCTCATTAGGCACTCAAAACTTGCAATGCCCAATGGCTTGGTGAAAATGTCTGCTAGCTGATTCTCTGACCTGCAAAACTCCATTTTTATTTCACCATTCTCAACTAATTCTCTAATAAAATGATACCTTATTTCAATGTGGTTTAATAATAATTGTGGCTTCTCCACCATAATTGAACCATCTTCCTTCACCATAGTCGACAATGAAACAAATCTTTTTTATGGAGATTGCATGAATGCTTATTATGGTCTTCGACTTAACTGGGGCATCGGCCTTAAAATTTGTTGAATGGCCAAGGCAAATACCAATTATTCTTTCTTGTCCAATGTAGAATGCTTGACTCCCCTTTTGGAGTAGTACATGTACGCCAATGCTTTCCTGGATACGGACAAAATGGTTACTTCAATGGCACAGATTGCATATTTCTGACCTCCATGCATTTCTCAATTATAATCATCATCAGTAGCATGCATTTATCTTTTGTAATGATTTTGTTCTGAAAGCTCAAGGCTCCTAATCATAGCAACTATCATTGTGTAGACGTAGATGAATGCAGTCATGAAGGGTCAAATGTGTGCGTTGGAGTAGAGCAAGGATGAATATGCTTTAATATTCTAGGGTCTTACAAATGTTCTTGTGGAAAGAGATATAAAGAAGATGGTCACTCAAATGGAACTAATTGCGAAGGTATGATCTCAACACTTTATTATAACCACGGTTTCTCTTTTGTATCTTTTTCTTTTTAAAATTTGAAAGATAGTAATGGTAATGATGATAAATGTTCAGACATAGATGAATTTCATCTTACAATGAGTCCATGAATTTGAGAAGATGAAGGAAGAATATTGCACAATTTGCTAGGTTCGTATAGTTGTTCGTGTGCAAAGGGCTATACAGAGATGGCTTAAAAATAGGGTGAAAGTGCAAATTCAAAAGCTCAAATAAATTTTCCATGTTTGTGGTTATGGGTAACTATGTGCTATATCAAATATCTTAAATGTCATCTTTTATGAAATTATTTGATAGAAACAAGTTCTCTTTGGTAGAAACAAGTTATGTATGGTTCTGCATGTGATGAAGAAATAAAAACAATCATGCCATAATAATCTGAAGATGAATGGTCATAGTCTTCATAGTTATCCTCGAATTAGGATAACTAACCCTAGGTTGGGTTAACAAATATATGCAGATTTTGTTAGAATAAATTTAGAATAACTGAGAGGGGAGGGATAAATTAGTTATCCTTGGGTCTAGATGTAGCAAATAAAAATTTTGATATTTCAGATCTACTCGGCAGCAGTAGCATATGTCAACAAATTTAATCATGTAGTTTACTATCTAATGAAATTAGCTTGTAGAAATATAACCGTAAAACAAACCATAAGCATTCACACAAGTATTTAATGTGGAAACCCAATATGGGAAAAAACACTAGTAACATGCTACCAAGTTTCACTCTTCTGAAGTGAGCTCTGTGAGGGGCTAACCCTGTTAAAGGTTACAATAACACACTGTTAGGTGTGACCTGGTTAAAGGATTTAATCACCCTGTCAGGAGTGGCCTTGTTAGAGGACTTAGACGACCTGAATGTCACCTTGTTAGAGGATTTATACAAATGACTGTTAGGTCAACCTTGTTAAAGGATTTTAACTGATACAATGGTTAGAAAGTAATCAGCAGTTGTGATTTGATACATACAACTTACTTTGCAAATTCATACCCAATTACAGCTCTGATGTTAACTTACTGGATGGCCTGCATTGTCATTTCAATCTTCTGATCTGCTTGGAAGTCCGTCAAGCAATCACACATGCAACTCTCTGCTTATGTATTCAGCCTTCTCTGCTAGGTCATGCCAATCAGTAAATCAACTATGCAAACCTCTTGCATACAAACATTCATACTTGCATACATCCACACTTAATGAAAAACCCCCTAAGGTTATCATATACCTCTCTATCTAGGTCAGATAAATCTTTTGCCACTTAATCAAGATCGTAGATCTTAGGTTAGGTCAGATCCATCGGATCATCCCATCATTTCATTACATTTACTTCTCCAAAGTAGTCTCTAATTAAATCTTGAAACCATGCATTAATTATAGTTACCCATACATTAAATGACATGGATCAATATTTAATTAACATTACATATCCCAATAAAATCAACTAAGCTGGCCAGAGATCTCAAATCTCATCATTAATCCAATTACTGTAAGTCGGCCAACATCACTATTTTCACTTGGCAATTTCACTGGTGCTCGGCAGTGAACAAACTTGCTCATCATAAACAACTTCACTCGGCACAAACAACTTTTCTTGGCACAAGCCAAACTTGCTCGATACAAAACAACCAGAAAAACTATCTTTGAAAGATAAACAACTAATTTCTTTGCCAGAGTGCCAACTGATCAAGTACCCTTTTATTTGCCTTAACTCAACCATTTACTTGGTCTTCTTGTTAAATCTTCTTCATCAACATTAGATATGGTACTCAAATAGATAACAATAGTCTCACTAGTTAAGGTTTGATAGCAATGAAAAAATAACAATTGCTTGCATTGTCACTTTCCAACAATCTCCCTCTTTGGCATTGATGGCAACACAAAACATTAAAACAATGATTTAACAAGCATAGTTACCATA
>MU226275.1:1556855-1570246 GCA_018584345.1 Thuja plicata | reverse complement strand
ATTGCAATTTTTCTTGTCAATTTACAAGTGTTCTTCACAAATTCAACTTTAATATATATAAGCTAGTATTTAAGAATGGGATGGTTCAAGTTTGATTGATTGCAATTTTTCTTGTCAATTTACCAGTGTTCTTCACAAATTCAACTTTAATATTATGTTATTAAAAAAAACTTTCTAGAATTTCAATTTTTGTTAGGCTTGTATCTTTAATCTATTTTTTAATTATGTTAAGAAAATTTAACATATGTAAAATACTTGATTATATTGATGTGATTTTCTAATCTACTACTTTTGGTAAAAAATTATTTAAAATTATCTCTATATAAATTAATTATATAGAACAATACAAATAAATAAAATATTCAATGTTAATGTATGTGGTTAAGCATAAATAGCATATATTTTTCATTTAATGTTATCTTTGCTACTTTTAAATGTTATGTATGATTTGAAAAAAAATCACATTTCCTTGACATAATTGTATATATTAGGTGTCTCTGTATTCATATCTGTCACGTAATTTATGTAGAATTTTCTGAATACGGAAATGCGAGGTAGTTAATTTTCAATTATATTTACTTTTAAGAATGGGAAAGGACATTTGGTATCAATTTACAAGAAATTTTTGATAACAAATCAAATTTGACATTATGTTCTCAAGAAACGACTTTCTAGATGTTCTGTTTTCATTGGCGTTCCCGTAGAGTGGGTGCTACAATAATTTCTTGCCATTAATTTCCATCAATTTACAATAATATTCTAGGAGTACGATAGAGATTAAGTCTTCAGGGAAGAAAATCGTCGTGAAGGCCATTGAAGGTAGCTACACATTTTGGAGAGTCTTCTGCACTCACACCACAATCTGCTATTCATTCTTTAACATCCTTTCCTCCTTCTAATCATCAAGTATCCATTTTTATTTAACTTCTGGTTTGGTAAAATACACAGGATCAGTCTCTTCATTTTGTTTGTATATTTAGTAGTGTCTCTTTTATTCCGGTTGCTAAAGAAACGCCACTTGAAATTTGTGGAGGCCAAGTATTATCGTCTGTTGTTGCAAGAACACATAGCTTCTACGGTGGGGAGAGGAAGTCTGACATTTTTTTTCTGTCAAAGAATTGGCAAGAGATTCTAATAATTATTCAAGTGAAATGGTGTTGGGAAGTGGTGGTTTTGGAACTGTGTTCCAAGCAAGTTTTAAATGTAGAGGATGATCATGAGTTTCTTAATGAAGTTACAATTCTCTGCCCAAATAAACCATAGAAACATAGTAAAATTGTTGGGATGTTGCATTCAGACTAAATTCCCAATGTTGGTATCTGAATTTGTCTCAAATGGAACACTATTTAAACATTTACATTTTAAAGAGGGGGTTTTGCCTTGTGTTTCACGTTTGTAAATTGCAATTGAGACAGGGAAAGCTTTGACATATTTACATTCTGAAGCGACTCAGCCTATTTTTGATCACGATGTGAAATTGTCTAATATTCTTTTGAATGAAATATTCTCTCCCAACGTTGCAGACTTTGGGATCTCTCGTCTCATCTCCACTTCCAATAACACACATTTGACCACAAATATAATGGGCACAAGGGGTTACTTAGATCCTGAGTACTTCTAGACATATCAACTGACTGAAAAGAGGGATGTAAACAGTTTTGGTGTAGTCTTGGTTGAACTTTTAATAGCTCTAAAATCTATCACTATAGAAAGGGCCAGCGAGGAGTGGAGGTAATCTACTCTTTTTCTTTCGAGACTCAACCATAATCGCCTAAAAGAAATCTTAGATATAAAAGTGTTGGACGAGGAAAAATAGCAACAGATGGAAGATATGAAAAGGATAGCAAGAGAATGCCTTCACTTGGAAAGGAGGAAGAGACCGTCAATTTGAAAGAGGTGGTTGAGGAGCTTGTTTGGGTAAGAGGAGGTAGAAGAAAGGAAAAACTCCATGGTGATGCAATATTTGAGGAGACAAGTATTTCAAGAAAATCATCACTAGTGTCACACAAATTTATAAGTTACACTTTTCCATCAGTAGATAAGAGTACGTCAGAGGAACCTTCCACAACACTGCTTTAGTTGTCAACCATACCTTGATGGTTGAACCCAAAGAAGAGCATTTTGACAACTCTATTTTAATACACTACACTATACAAGGGAAGATTGATCTTGTAGGGACGTAAGATTAGATATTATACGGATGTGAGATAAGCATTCAATTAGCAACCATATTTCATTCTCAAGGTATCTAAGACTAAATATTAGAGGGATTGTAGTAGAATATGTAAAATTTAGTGAATGTTCATTGTAGTTGTTTTTGGATAGATTGAAAAAGATTATTATGTTGTTTTTATTACTGTAAATACTAGTTTTGAACGGATCCAAAATACTTCAGCAAAAAATTATAATCAGATTTAGTAATTAAAGGAACAAAGTAAAACGCGATCTACTACCCAAAACAAAAAGATTTAAGTCGATAATAAAAAATCAGAAAAAAAAGAAACAAGCCAACAACACAACAAAAGCCAAAGAATAACAGAAAAGACTAAGTCAGATTCTTCAGGGCCTCAGTAACTTCTGCTTCAAGCCGATTCATGTTCAACACTACCTTCTTCAGCTTATATAAATCTGGAGGAGTTTTTTCAGCATTTCTCTTCAGGTTAGCTCCAGTTCTCTTGCTCGACCCAGATGATTATGTTGTTAGATAAATTAATAGGTTTGTGCATATATAATTTGTGTAGTTTAGATGAATAAGTTGAAGTTATTATACAATAGATAAAGGTTGAAAATGAAATAATTTTTTTCCAATTTTAGATGTAATACATTCTTTTTAAGGTTGAAAATAACTTTTTATTATTATTTTAGATTAAAATTCTTATGATGAAAATCAATTAACTATATTTTCTTATCATTTATATTTAGAAAATATTAAATGTATATCATGGATGACCATAAATTAATTTTTATTTCAAAAAATAAAATGATATATCGAAAAATAAATTTAATGCTATAATGTACACATTTTTTTAGATGTTATGAAAAATATAAGATTTATTGAAGAGCCAATTTTCAATCATAATATATTATCAATCATAAGAGCAGTTATAAACTCTTATTCTCTACAACTAAATTACAATAAAAACCATAATTATTAGTATGACTAGTATAGTATTATATCCAGTTTTGAGCACTGGAAATTTTAAACTTTTCTCCTATTCTCAAATGTCATATTGGCTGATTCAAACCCAAGTAAGGATTGGTGAATGTCTTATTTTAAGATATGTGGAAAACCTATGTAGAGAACAACATCTAATTATTTTTTGCCATATGAAATGGGTTTCCAAGGTAATTAAAAGCCTCAATCTTAATTTTTGATCCCTCTCTGCCAAAGTTGATCTTCTTCAGGGGAACTTGGATACTAGGTCGGTGGGGATGGAAGTCCAAAAGGACAAAGAGGATGAGAAGAACATGAAGGATATGAGGGACAGATTGGATATCTTGGATAATACTCTCAAGAAGAACATGATGAATAATAATGTCTTTATGGGGTCTACGATGGAGTGCTTGAATACCATCAAGTTTGAGTTGGATGCTAGGTCTTCGACTATGAAGCTCGAAGGGGATACTGATGATGCGGGTGATGTGGGTCCAGGCAAGCATACATGGTCTGCTAAAAAGAAGAAGATCCAAGACAGGATCCTGGAGCTCTCTGATTTTAATGCAGCAATAAAGAAGGTGTTTGAGGCCAAGAAAGAGGTAGAGGGATCTCTTTTGGAGTTTGCCTAGGTCTTGTTGTTCACCCATTTTTGTGCTGGTTTAGTTTCTATTTTTTGTTGCTGGTCTTGTTGTTCACCCATTTTTGTGCTGGTTTAGTTTCTATTTTTTGTTGTTGGTCATCGTTGTTGGTTTCTAGTTTTTTGTATTTTGAGTTGGGTCTGGGTTTTGCGGGCTGGTTTCCAGTCCTATTTCAGTTTAGTGTGCTTAATGTCTATTCCTATTTTGTAAGGATTGTAAGGGGTTTTGGTTCCCCCTAAAACCTATTTTTACCAGCAATCAAAAACAACATCTAATGATTATGCAACTTTGGGTGTGTATTATGCTGCGAATATAAATAGAGGAATCAACAGCAGGTGTAGATTGGAGTTTATTCATGAAGGTTGAAATTGTATGTTTCGAAGGCATGAAGAAGTCAATAGCAATCATTATTCAATCGACACCTAAAACTCTAGTATCGATGTAGTTAAAAATTAGCTTTTAATAATTTGAGCAGAAGTCCTCTATGCTTTTATTCAACATATTGGTATACAATAGTTGTACGAAAGATGAATATTTGTGAGTTTTATTTTTAGTTTGAGACAAGATATCAGAATCATTGAGTTTTCAACTTGGTTGTTCATTTGAGACTCTTTCTATAATTTCTCTTAAAATTTGTGGATGAAAATACATATTGAATAGATGAAGGGAGCAACAATGCTGTTCATTTTTTTCTATTAGTTCTAGGTCTATGTTTCCCATAGCCTCTATTGCTTATTTAGCACCTAGAAAATCTTATATGTTTTTCTAGAATCCAAAGCAATATGAAGGTGTTTTATATGTTTTCGCTACCCTACTCAACTGCATATGGGATTTTTCTAGGAAACTCAGGTTTCTCTAGATGGCGAGACGATTGTATTCTTCATGCCACTCCACCATTATCTTTCTATAGTAGAATAAAATTACTTTCTTCGAAGGCCCTAATAAAATATGTTATTCAAACTTGGCTACTCGCAAGTAGTGCATCTTCCATACGCATCCAGTCTTGAACTTAATTTGAAGATCCTGATGATGATATTTATGAAATTGCAATTAAAAATTGTGACTGTCAAAGAGAATTAATGTTATATATTTGAAAGATGATTCTGGCCAATAAAAAGGAATGATTCATTGCCTTCGATTAGGTTTTCACAAGGAGGCATTGGAATTTGTTTTTCTATATTTAAATTTTTACAAAGCTTATTAGTTGTTTAACAAAAAAACATAAAATAGGAAGACATCTAAATTGTGTGACAATATGATAACAGGAGATAGTTTGTTTCAAGTGTTGACCTGTAGTTAATTGTTGGGATTAAGGTGTCTCAATTTTAGTGTTCTAATATGTTGAATTATTTAATTAATTATCATATAATTAATTTATCCTATGTTATTAATATCATAAGATGCCATTTACTTTGTGGGACCTCTTGATAAGGTTGTTGTGTTTTGAGAAGACAGTGTCATGTATTTCTATTTTGGAGTGGAAATTGTTTTGACAAATTTGTATGTTGGCTAAAGAGTCTCAATTTAAGATTTCTATTTTGTAATAGAGTCAAATTTTATCCTTTGACATTTATGATGAAGTTCACCTATAACAAGTATGAGGTAAGGAAGTCACCTATTCTTGGTTATAGTAATTTCTATGTTGTACTTACATTGTATTTTTATGATGACCATTATGGATGAAATAGATGTTGTTTTGGAAATTTCTATGAGAAACACGTAATTGAATTAACAAAATGTTTGTTATGACACAACTTACCTCTTAGGTGTTGAAAACCATGTGTACCTACCTATGAGTTGAGCTTTATATATATGTTAATGCCTTAGTTTATTTATGAGAGGAAAGGAGTTCATTTCACATAATTTTTTCTATTGGATTTTGTTAGCGTTACTATAGTTGTCATATGTTACATTAGTAACTATGTATTTTATCGATGTCAACATACTGTTTGGATATCAGCATAGTGTTTTAGTGAAGATTGACAGAGTAGCAAACATAGATTGAGTTAGCACAGACAAAGAATTGTAGATGAGGTTATGCATAGTTGAGAACGTATTTCAGATAGTATAATGATAATGTGGTTAAGAGTGCCTACAAAGATTCAATTATTGGTTATAGTTATTCAAGATTTATTAAAGATCATATTTTTACAGAGTTTTTAAGATACAGTTTTTGATGTTTGGATTATTTATTTTGATTGGTATGGAATTTGGTTTGCTGAAGTTATGCAGAGTTTGAAGACAGTATGAAGGTGATCTGACTAAGATTGCTTAGTCTGGGATCGCATGCGTGAAGAATTATAAAGTTTGCAAGGTGACAATGTTGTGTAATTATGTAACGTGTATTGTTTTATATTTCATAATTGTTTAAGATTCATTGGCCAACTAAATTTTGAAGTATTGGGCTTGGTATAAAGGAAAGATTGTTTATTTGATTTTATATGAATGAAGGATGATGATATAGAGAGCGAGTATGTATGTATGATTTTGTAGCAGTATTGAAATAAATGTAAAGAGTGAAGTGTGGTGATCTAAAGGATCGTATGTGAAGTGAAGTTGGCAGATCTTGTATTTGAGATTTGGTAGTATTTGGAACATCAGAGGCGCGGCTAGAGAAGAGAGGATATAGAGTTTAAGAATTAAGTTTATTTGGTATTATTCTATTCTGAATAATATAGAGACCAGTTAGACAGTGGGTTCAGTGGTCTTGCCCTTGAAGTTGTTTTGATAGTGGGTCCTTCTACCTTCAACAACTCCTAACAAGGTTAGAATATTTTAACAGAGATTCAAAGTCTCCTAACAGGGACTGATATGTACTAAATATATTTTACAGACTCCTAACAAAATCCATCATCTCAAAAGGAATTTTCATATTAGTACATCATTTTGAGGGCATTATTCCCACCACGGTTTACTCTTTGATCAAGAGGTTCCCTAGTTAACAAATCTAGTGTTATTGTGTATGGTTACCTTTTTGTGATTACTGTTACTATTATTTACATGTTTCATATTTAATTAAACTTATAAAAGTTATATTATTCAGATAACTGATTCACCCCCCTGCCCTCCTCTAAGTTATGTTGTTGGACTTTACTTTCTAACAAGTTTTCTCCAAAATGTAACAAGATCTAAATATTCATGTAAAATATTAGACCTTGAAAATGTATTGTAACTTTTTTTTTATTAATGTACTGGCAAGATTCCCATTATGGATGAAACAAATGATGTTGCCTTAAAAGTTTTTATGAGCAATTTGTCATGGGATTAGCAATTGTATCACCTTAAAATGGAAGTACTTCCATGTTAAGAACGTTTAGCCCTCCTTAGGGGTTATTTTGACCATCATCATATTTTCCCCTCATTTCTGCGCTCTCTCCTACTTCTGTGCTTGTTTACGACCCTGATTGGGCCTCTTTGGGCACCATCCATCCCATCTAGCACATTTTATAGGGGTTCTAACTCCCTGGGTCAAGGTTGACCTCGACCTTGACCTAGGTCAAGGTCGACATCGACCTTTACCAAGGTCAAATTTGACCTTGAATTTGACCCTGGCCCCCCTTTCCAGTTTGAAATTTTTTCTACTACCGGAGGTCATTAAAAGTTCTTTTCCCGCTTCTAGGTCGGCTGTTTTGGGTTCCGAAGTGACAATCCTTAAATTATATTTAACATAGGTCCTCTTCTAGGGATATAGGTATAATTTTAATTTAATTCTCTTATGTAGGCCTCTCTAGAAGATTGTGCCCTAGCTTCATATATAACTAAGCCTTCTCCTCTCATTTTCTCTAAGTGAAGTGTAAGTGATAAGAAATATAATCTTAAGCTCTACGGGAAGTGAAGTAAGAAGTGATAAAGAAGTAAAAATTTCAAGAATCCATTGTTCTACATGTTTTCAAGCTTTCAAAGTGTTTAAATCTTCCTCTCAAGAATTCAAATTTTCCATTCAAGATCAAGGATTCAAGCTTTCAAGCATTTGAAGGGATTTGGTTCAAGAATTCAAGATTCATCATTCAAGCCCTAGATCTATCCATAATGGTGGTGTGATATTCCTTCAAGATCCTTTGTGTAACCTCAAGACTCATTCGTTCTCTCTTCAAGGTGGATTCCAAGCATACAATCATGGAGGTTTATGGTTTCTAATATTGAGTCCAAGCTTTCATATTTACATACTTGTTTACATTCAAAATATAATTGCATATCTAATAAATATCATAGCTACATTATTAGATCTATTTCTACTACTTGCTAGCATTCTTTATTTCAATTATTCATTTCAAGGTTAATTCCTAAATCTGGGTTTGACTAAGGCAAACCCCTCCCCCCAACAAATAAATCTATTTTTCTTGCAGATACAGGTTCTGAATAGCAGATCAGAGTGTACATTTAGATACCCTTTTCAAAAAAAATTTGGAATCTGGAAATAGATTTTTAGTCAGATACTTTTGAGGTTGATTCTGCTTTAGGTTAGAATTAGAAATTCTAGGTCAATGGTGACATTGACTTGAGGGTCAAAATCAGAACTATGTCAAAATGGAAAAAGATTTATGGGTTTTGTTCGTTTCTGCGTTTCTATTCTAAATTTGGTTGCAGATTTTCTAGAAACTAAGTGTAGACCCCTTAAAATAACATTCTTCAGATCTATAATATTTTAAGGTTAGTACTTTCTTCCTATTCATTTCAATCTTTCTAAATCTATCATAGATTCTTTTCTATAAACAAAATCTAAGGTCTTCCTATTTTCTCTCATTTCCAATAGATTGATCCATTTATGCATTGATCCTTCCTTTGGGGTTAATCAATTTGGATCCTTCCTTTTGTGTATTTGAGATTAAAAGGAATATATTATCTTCCCCACACACTTAAATAAGTATTCTAATGTCAAATGTAACAACATCTATTTCATACTCCACATTTTCACATTATCATCAACACATTTTAATAACAACACCATCTATTTTCTTATGTTACATTTTGGTGAACCCATGATAGACAACTCTTTCTTTTTGGTGTTAGATGCTTTGCCTCTTTTCCTTAGAGACTAGATATTGCATATATACTAAATTAGTTTTCTTTCATGCTCATCCATTTTAAAATACAAAAAAATCTACATACTCATAAAAATAGAAAAACAATTCTTGTATTTCATTCACTATGAGAATCTTCAAGATGCTTTGGTGTATGGTTATTTTCCTCATTATTATTCTATTAGCATCTCTTTATAGTAATTATGATGTTTATGAAAGTATCATCCATTTCATCATGTTTGTTACTCTTCATGCTTCACTTTCTCATGCTATTATGAGATTAACTAATACCAATCTTCCCACTTTCAAAACTTTCATCAAGGATATCTATAGTGGACTTATTGCTCTTTTGGATTATGTGAAGAATTGGGTAGATGATACCCCTTTTACTAATCTTCCTAATCCTAATCCTATCAGTCCTTATCTAGTTCCTAATCCTCCTAATCCTAATCCTATAATTCCTAATCTAATTCCTAATATTCCTATTCATATTTCTCCATCTTCTATCCCTAGTTCTTCCCACACCTATGATGGGGCTCAAGCTAGGGTTCATGATGCCGATGTTCAAGAATTCTTTCATTTACCTTCCCCTTCTTATCTGATTCATGATGATACTAAAGAGAAAAACAAAGAAACCTCTTCGAAACCTATCATTCCACCATACACAACATTTTCTCATGAACATCATAATCAATCACCTCTTATAGAAGCTTTGCAAGATAGGTACACTACCAGTTATACTATGGTCGATAAACAAGGCTATAAGGGTTTAGGGCTTGGTGTTAATGAACATGGCATTAAAAACCCGATTCATTTATCCCCTAAACAAGACATGCATGGTATTAGGCTTCCCACCTTCTCAATTCAAGGTGGTTGATCTTAACTATCGTCCTCCTCTTCATTTTCTTCTTCAAACACCTTCTTTAGATCACCCTAATACTCCTCAAGATGTGGCTAAGAAAGTGTATGTCTAGTTAATCAATTCTAAGAAAGAAATCTTTAAACCCATGCCGAAAAATGCTCTCTCTAAATATAGATGTCCTTTTCATTACAGTAATACACATTTACTTTCTTATTGTGTGCATTTCAAACTATATATTAGAGAACGAGCTACTCTAGGAATTATATTTCATTCCCATACAGGATTACAATTTCTTCATAATTTTGATATTGGACATTCCCCTCGTTCTTCTATAAGTTAGATCATATTTCTCCTTGTGTCTCTTAACAAGGGGAAAGAGGTATTTCCTTCCCATCTCCTAGGATCCATTATGCTCTTAGCATGTATTTTGTTTTGAGTTTAATGGGTTATTCTTTCTATATTCTATCCCTATAATTTTCTATTATGGTACATACTTCTTTCGCCCATAATCATTCATGATATCTTTTCTAGAACATTTTTTTTGTAAATATATATCTTTGTTACAAACATATATTGATATAATTTGGTATATCCCTTGCTCTCATTCCTGGGAGGCAAGGTATTTTCCTTCTTCCTCTATCTAAGGATATACTTTCCTTAGTTTAGTGGCATTTGTTTATCATACAACATTATTTCCTTATAAATATTTATGATTTTGAGCTATGGATACCCTCTTATATGAGAGGTGATTGTCCTAGGTCATCACCTCTTCTTTATTTTCCAAATTGTGTTTTTTATAAACTCTTGCCCTTGCTTTGGGTTAGAGTTTGATTCCTTCATTCTGAGATTCCTCTTCCTCTTGATTGTAGGGGCCTTGATGATTGAATCTTTGGTCCCTCTTTGATTTTATTTATAAGATGACATTTTATCCTAAGCACTCCTCTACGGTGGGGGCCTTGATGATAAGATCTCTTCCTCTGTGAGGATCCTTTTTCCATATGTGACATATCCATTTCACAATTATCTATTATCTTAGAGGTAAGGGTCAATACTCTTTGCTAAGGACATAGTGTATATTGTTGTTAAGCTGGATATCTCCTTACCTTGTGAATGTATCCACTTTCTCTTCATTATCGTGCCTAGTGGGTAGTCATGATACTTAAAGAAATAAAAAAAAATACATATGGTGTTTGGGATTGGGAAGGTCGAGCCTTTCCCACATCCCTGTGTGCTAGGGCACCCCTTTTACCCTCCTCTACCACCAACTTTGAACTCGCCGCTGCTTCCTTTGGCTTCCCCCTGCGAAACCCTAAGTTCAACAGAGTGTTAGTAAAGAAAATAAATTAAAAAAGAGAATTATAAAAAGATATTATAAAAATATAGTTAGGGTAAGTTTAAAAAAAAAGGTTTTTATTTTATTTATGTTTTATTTATAAGGGGATTTTACAATAAAGTATTATTTAAAGTAATGTAAATAAAAATTAGATTTAATTTGTTATTAATTAGATTTAATTTTTTTTGAAAGGATTTCAGATTATAGTCATTAGATTTTTTTATGTTGAATATGTGGACTCTTTGATGGAGGTTTCTAGAAGATTTAATATTTTAATATTTTAATCTTTAATTAATTTCTATGTTAATAAATAATCAAATTAAAAAGATTAGTATGTGATAATCTTTGATTTAGATTAATGAATTTATTAGTAGACATTAATACGTCAGTCCTTTTAATGTAAGAATTGAAACCTTTTTATATTAAATTAATGGGGTTACATATTTTAACTAGAAGATTGTAATTAATCGATAGCGTGCCCTATCAAATTCTTAACGTTACGCCTAGAATAGTAAAGCCTTAATGAATTCATTGATCGTTTCCGCACGCAGTTGACTTTTGGTCAACCCATGGTCAAACCTAGGTCTAACGCCTCAATTTTCATGTTCACACTTCCATTTTTGTGTAACAAACCCCTCATCTCAATTTCAGGTTAATCGGAGCAAGGTTGACTTTTTGGTCAACTCTAGTTGAGTTTTGGTCAACTACCTTGATTTACATACGCAAGCCTCCCTTGTATCTTAATGGACCCCAGTACCCTTGTTACACATTTATCAGTGCATAGTTGACTTTTGGGTCAACTCTGGCTGACTTGTGTCAACTATCTCGAATTGCCTTTTGAACGAAGCATGTGTATGCACCCTAAAATGGTCGCCTAGACTATGGGCCCCATTTATCATTTTATCAATTTATCAAATTTTTGAATCAATGCTTTGCAACATTTTCAATTCAAATCAATTTCCTTGATCAAATCGTAATTAATTTAATTATTTCAATATTTCCTAAGGTTTGATCATTTTTTCAATAATATTATTTAATTAAAAGAAAATATCTCTTTTTATTAAATGAAATAATCTTATTTAAATAAAAGAAAATATCTATTAAATGAAATAATCTTATTTAGTTAAAATATCTAATTAAATGATTTTATCTTATTTAATTAATATCCCTCTTTTAATTAAATAATCTTATCTTATTTAATTAAAAGTAATTTCCTCTTTTAAATAAATAAAATCCCCACTTAAAGCTCTCTTTTTGAAAAAAAAAGAAAAAAAATCAAATAAATAAGTAAATAAAAATCCTTTTTTTGTCTACATCTTCCTAAGTGGTGGCTTTTTTTGTCTCTTAATCATAGCCCTTTGATCTTGTCTTTTGAAGATTTAAAGCATATGGATCAACCAAGATTTAATCTCCACTATCGCTTTATTTTCCTTTTTTTACCTCTTAATCTCCACCATCCATTGCTCTTTATAAGGAAGCCTCTCCTTCTCATTTGCATAATTATGATAATAAAAAAATACACATTCTTTAGTTTATTGTTATGTTGCAGGATTGGAGAGCAATTTTGGAGGAGAATTTGAGCACTCGAGCTTGGATATTGCAACTTCTCTCTTCTTGTCTTCTTCTCTCATGCATTCATGGCAATTCATTTAGATTAAGTTTGCATTCATATTTTAGATTAAACTCATGTATTTTTTTTCATAGATTAATTTTACATTCGTATTTCTTTTCATAGAATAATCATGCATTGTTATCATATAGATTAATTCCATTATCATATAAACAAAATCATGCATCATCATATAGAATCTCTCATTTTATGGTGTACTTGCAGGGGCATAAACTTGGTCAATTTGAGGGCCTCCATCACACACCTTTGCACTCCATGAATAGAGAGTTATGAGTCGCCATTTGAGACCTCATTCTTGAGTGATCTTGGATATAATGATTCATAGAAGTGTGACACATTTTTAGCACCCTCTTTTAATTAAATAATATTATCTTATTTGATTAAAAATTCATCTTTTAATTAAATAAATAAGATCCCCACATAAAGCTCTTTTTTTTCATGAAAAAAGGATATAAATCAAATTAAATTAAATAAAAATTCCTTTTTCTCCACACTTTCCTAAGTGGTGGGATTTTTTGCCTCTTAATCATAGCCTTTGATTTTTCCTCTTGAAGATTTAAAGCACATGGATCAATCAAGATTTAATCTCCACCATTGCTTTAAAAGCCTCTTAATCTTCATCATCCATTATTCTATATAAGGAAGCCTCTCCTTCTCATTTGAACATCCCAGGTTTTTATTGTTATGCTGCAGGTTTGGAGAGCAACTTTGGAGGAGAATTTGAGCACTTGAGCTTGGATATTGCAACTT
>MU226275.1:1536502-1554413 GCA_018584345.1 Thuja plicata | reverse complement strand
GTGATGGACAACAATATCCAACTGGTTCAGTTGTTATTGAAGGCACCTATTATTAACAAGCTAAGATCGACAAAAATAGAGCTCAATTTATTGAATACATGCCTGGACAAAGAGTTCTACATTATAGTCACTTGGTTATAGCGACAAAACTGCAGTTTGAGACTGTGCCAAAAAAAGGACGTGGACACCAAAAGTGGAAGTTGACTATTGAAGAACATGAAAAACTTTTGGAGATAATAAAGGATAGAGATGATCCAGAGTACATGTATTAGGAGCTATAAATGATTTGAAATTCATGATTCTAGTTTGAATTTATATTGATTCTATTGAATTTTAATAGATTAGACCTTGCGGAACTTTCAATAATATTTAAATTGATTCTATTGAATTTTAATGGATTAGACCTTGAGGAACTTTCAATTAATATTTAAAAGATTACTAAAAGTTATCTATTGAAAATTTATGTATATAATTTTCTCTAAGATTAGATCTTCTATCTATCTATTCATTATGTTTCAAATTTAATTTAAGTTTGAAGTTTGATTGATTATATATATTTATTAGACTAAATATTAATTTTGATTGATTTTGATCTTGTTTTTATTATCTATATTGAAAATTTACATGTAATTTGCTCTAAGATTAGATCTTCTATCTATCTATTCATTAGGTTTTGAATTTAATTTAAGTTTGATATTTTAAAAATGGGGAAGTAAGGGGCAATCACTAGGAAGCTTACACCCTTCTTCTTTCGTACATTAGAAGGAAGATTATGAATTAGGATAAAGGAGACTCGAGCACTGAATGGATGCAAGGAATCCTTCACTTGATTGAAATATGACTATGCAAACTGTAAATGGAAATGCATGTATTAAGGGAAAGATAAAGTATAATGCACATACGCAAACAAGAGACTATAAACCCAATTCTGATAGAAAATTTTGAAATATGAAACAACAACTGATCTGTGATTCAAATTTTAGTCCAAAGTCGCATGCATGGGCGACTTGGAGAGTAAGGTGCTACTAGACTTTCCCTAGACATATGGGGTCACCTTAGACCTAGAAAATTCTTATGAAAATAGTGTCAAACTATAGCTTTTTGTCAAACCTTACTGTAGCCTTTTCTACTACTGCACCACCTATTACCTACACATAGAAAATGAGGAAAATGTATATGGGAAGGGGTTTTCCTTAGTCAAACCCTTCTAGAGGAATTAACCTTGAAATTGAAATTGAAATGCATAAAAAGAAAGAGAGTTGTTAGTAGCAGAGGCTTGATAAGATATTTATACATTCATCATCCTTTGTGGTGTTGAAGTGCTCATGAAGATGCTCGCAAGTGCTTTTTTTGTTGTCCTAATCTTGGATCTAGTATAGGAATATCATGAATGCCTTCACATATGCTTAGACCTGAACATTAATCCCTTTCTTCCATGTATGATCCTTGATGAATTTGAAAAATAATTACTTAGTATACTTATATTTAGAAAAATCTATATAAAAGATGTAAGAGATATCAATATAGAAACACCTAGTATATAATTATTTCAATAAAGTGTGGATTTTTTTTAAATCATATCAATTTAGGTAACATTCAATATTATAAAGATACCATATATAAGAACGTATTCTTCATTTATGAAAAATATATTATTACTCTTTAATCACATACATTAAACATTAAATATATGTTTCTTTGAAAAGGACATTATTAATATTTTTTGTTATATCTACATACTTATATTATATAGAGATAAAATTTCTTTTTTTAATAAAAATTAGTATATTGCAAAATTGCATCTATATGATAAAATGAAGTATTTTAGATATCTCAAAGTTATTTAACATAATTTAAAAAATAGACTATGAGATCAATTTAGAAAAAAAAAAAACCCTGATTGTGAGCAATAACATGAAACAAAACTTGATTGTGAATAGTAGCATGAAACATGAACTATCCCTACTTGCTAGAGAGAGAAGGGAGGATATGTTCATGGTGTCAATCACCCCTTCCCTGTGAAGATGATTATCAAAAATCATGTGTCATTAACCAAACAATTGGGTGCATGATTAGAAAGAATATCCAATATTGTCAATCAAAACATAATCCTCAAGAATCCAGACTCTATAAACAAGAAAAAACTAACAATAAAGAGAAGAAATTAAAGAACTTATGGTGCAACAAGTATTTAGAGAAGGTATTATATATGTAAACAAAGAATTCAATATTAATAATATTGTTGATCACCACACGTGCAAAAGGCTCACAAGAAAGTTCAATGTAAAGGATTCAATATTAACAATATTGTTGATCACCACACGTGAAAAACGCTCACAAGAAAGTTCAATGCAAATGATCAAAGCATTTGGTGAACATTATATGTCAACTCTTCCCTTTCCTTGTGCATGAGGTCTCTTATGACCAGTATTTAACTGTTCCCATGTATCTAATTTTTTTTTAAATATTATAGACATCAGTTGATTAATCATTTTAAACTCTTTCAGATCTTAATGTTACCTATCAACAATTCACAACATTAAAAAAAAACCCCACAAAATCTATGAAATATTTCTACATCTAATTTTTGAAAATGTAAGATCAAGTTAATACCCTAAAAATTAATAAAATTGAACACATTTAAATATATCTTAAAACTCTAGATCCTCTAGCTAATATTCTTCTCACAACACCTTCAACTCTTGCCTCTCTTTTCACTATTTAATCTACGGTTGTGATAATTGATCAACACAATGAACTCTATTATTTAAACCATTTATTATTCTACAATTTTCATAATAGTGAGAAAGAATAGGAAAGAAAGATCTGTATCGATATTGAAATTACATCAACTTTTTAACTTTCAGACAAAAGGAAGATGGGTAGGTTGTTGAGGTCACAAGAAAATCAGATCCTAGATCGACAAACACGCAGAATATTTGATTTTCAGTTACCTGTCATTGCAAGTTTCAGGTAGTTGGAGCTTCTGGTTAAACATCGTGTCCCGTGATGAAAGCCATCTCTCTTATCCCTTTGCACAGGAACAATTGCCGGAACCTTCTGACTTAAGGCATATTCCTCCTCCTCCTGCTCAAACACACTCATTCAAGCTTCCATTATTGCACTCGTCAATGTCTAAAATATCTCCCTTAAATCCCGTTGCACAGGAACAATTGTCAGAACCTTCTAAATTAAGGCACATTCCTCCCCCTTCTGCTCCAACGCACACGCATTAAAGCTTCTATTATTGCACTTGTTAATGTCTAAACAATCATCATCGCTAGCGTTAGAAGGTCTGAGATTTGAAAATGAAACAATAATAAAAGAGAACGGATAATATTAATAATGCTTCATAATTAAGAAGAGTGCAGAAGTCATACCCATGCGGTCTGGGATGAGGCTATCCTGCCGCAAAAACCAGCGCCGTACAAAAATATTCATCAGCATGTCGAGAGGAAACGGAGGGGAACCGAGAGTGTGCCCAAGCCTGACGTGTGCCGCCTGAGAGGTTTAAACATTTTTAATTAAACTTTTAAACTTTTTCTCCCGCCTAGGCACCAAACAGCTTTATAATTTTGTAATAATAAATTATAAACTTTGATTTTTAAAATTTTAATTATTATTTATTTTAATAACTATTTTATTTTATTATAATTATGCTGTAATTTGAATAATAATAATATATTTTTTTATATATAATGGGTTGAAGCCTAGATTAATTATTAATATAAAAGTAAAAAATTTAGTTTTAACATTTTTCATATAATTTAATTTAATTTTTAATATTTTATCTGAATTATATTTTTAATTTTTATAATTTAATTGATTTAATATTTTAACTTGTTTGCATTAAATTTCATAATAAATTGGTATTCGCTAATCTTGAGCTTATTTTTCAATTATGTTTTTTAATTAAGGAAAAACTAAGTTTTGATAGGCCCCAAATCCCAATACAGATAGGTTTTGGCAGGGATCTAGAACCCAAAACTAACTGGTTGCAAAGCATAGAACACTAACGACCAGAAGTTACGCCAACAACTAACATACACCAACCTAAAAGATAGGAAATAGAAATACAACCAACTACATCAAAACTTACAAACAAATTTTGGGTATCTAAAACAAGTAACAACAACAACAACAACATAAAACTCCTTAAGATACAACAACTATAGAGCAGCAACAAACCATCCAGACATCAACAACAACCTAGAGGGAAAATTTACATGCCAAGCAAAAGCTGAAAAATCAAAAGGCCAAAGCCTTACACCTCAAGAGAACCTCCACACATAACATAGAGAGGGTTTTCCAAGGCTCCCCAAACCTGTAACATGGGTTTTGACATGGCACCCAAAACCACAATAAGGAGTATCCAACACCCTAAATATGACATTTGAAGCTCCATTTGGACCCATCAACCAAGGGTTTTTCCCCAAAATTTTTAGAGTGGGTTTTGAAGAATATCCCACAAGAAAACTCCAACCACTACCAGTAGCACCCAACCTTTCAATCCACCCCTCTCTAATAAACTCCATCATACGAGGTTGCTGCCCCTATCAAACGTAGATGAAGGTTGCAATTTGATCACGATCATATTTCAATCTCTCCAACTCTTGGCGCAATTGTCACTACTCCTTGGGTGAACAGGCTCATTCTCAAGAAAGAATCTATAGTGACAAATCTGTTTACCAATAGATTTTTGGTGAATCCTCTAGGGCAAATAAAATACCAGTGCAAGTTATTCCTCAAATATTTAAAGGTATCTTCTCTTGAGTAAAGGTCAGTTACTCTGTCTGAAAAACTGAACTCATAACGATGGTTTTGTATAAAGGAAAAGTGGAAAGTGATAGTGATAGTGACATAGATGGTGACGATTATCCTTATCAAAAGAAGCAGGTTCCTGATGAACGCATACAGGTTGAATTCTTGAAGAGCTTCTATGGTGGCATGAGGTTTCCTTCTAATAATATTCATCCTTTTTTGTTCGAGGTTTTTTATGTAGCCCCAAAATCTTCAAGAACAATAACTCAGAAAATACACAACAAAATTGTAGAATTCGAGTTCTTCATTAAACATCTCCAACTTACTCTACCTTACAATGAAAGAAAAACTCCTACTTAATACAATTCCAAAAATTACCATATTTGGCAGATTTTTAGGAAAAACCACAAAAAAAAAAGTCTTTTTTTTTTTTTTCCATTTATTGTTAATTTCCAAAATCCATCCTATGAATCCAAATTTTTCCCAAGAAAAGACCCCAACTAAGGAAAGATGAATTTCCAACTAATCCATGAAATCAAAGACACGATTTCAGATTTATTACAAAAACAACCTTCTAAAAAAACAGAAAAAAAAACAAGAAAAAGCCAATTTCAGAGGCCAAGATGATATTTTTGTCTCCCAAAAAAGGTTGAAATGGCCACCAATTGAATAGAGCTCCATTAGCATTCCAAATAACTCCTCGCCACCAATCTTGCTATAAAATTTGACCAAAATCCCACATCCGAGTCAAAAGTTATGACCCTCGGAAGCTCTTGTGTCAGTTTTACAAAGGATTGAAAAAATAGATGGGCTAGAAAGTAATCTTCTTTCTCATGATCAGGATTTTTTATCAAACAAAGGTTGTACATGTAAGGATGAAGGAGATTTAGAATTAGTAATGAAGAATAATAGAAATGCCTCTCTTGCACCTATTACTCAACAAAATCAGATTCTCAGTGATCCTGAACAAGTCAACTTCTTGAAGAGTTTCTATGGTGGCTTGAAGCTTTCTCTAGAAAAGATTCATCCTTCTCTACTTCTAATTCTATATAATATTGAAGAAAGAGATGGAGTAAAGAACCAATTTATTTCTCATAAGCATTCACTTAAATTAGCGATAGATCACAATTATCATGATTCTTCCCTTACACTTTTTGGTCAAAGAGATCAACATTTAGATGATCCCAAATAAGTTGAGTCTTGAAAAGCTTCTACGAAAACATGTGTCTTGATCCCAACAAAGTGCATACTTCATTACTTAAAAAGTTATAGGAGATTAAAGAAGATGAGAAAAAGAATTATTTTCTTATTGATGAACACATCCTTGATGAAGTGTCTTTTAATTCAAGTTTTTAGAAAGATTTGTTAGAGTCTTTATGTGTCTAGGTAGATCCAACCATTTCTACTCATAAGGATGCATGTGAAGGAAAATATCTAAAAGAAGCTAGAAGGATTGAAAAAGAAGACTACATTGGAGAATGTCACAATTATGGTGATGATTTTCACGGCAAACAGTAAATATGCCATCAACCTGAAGACAAGGAGTTTGAAGAAGAAAAATCTACTGCTTCCAAAAATACATGCAGATCTTGAAGAAAGAGTGTTAGAAGATGAATCCCATGTGGTTTTTACTCCTAGTTGGTGTCTAAATGCTTCAGATGCTTATTTTCTATATGGAAAAGATATTCATATTCATCCATCACTAGTCAGCAAAGAATAAAGTCTTGGTGATGCAATCAAAGTTTTAATAGAAAATGTGAAATCTTGTACTATTATAACTAATGGAGAAACAACCACAAGTGAACCTTTGTATGTATCTTCGTGTCCTCTACAAATGGAAATATTCATTGGTGTAGGAGCACCTAGTTAGGGCTAAAAGGTAACCTAGGGATTCTTATATGTTTTAGGCTTGTAGTGGTCCTAGCCAAACCATTAGTGCAATAATGTGATTAGATGGATCCTAGAGTGTGGTGAATTAGATTAGGAGGCCTTATTAGGTCCCTAGTGACCTTCTTTTCAAGAATTGTCCACATTTGTCTAGTTGAGTACATGTTACCAATATGGTGACAAAAGGGTGTATCTCTACATTTTGATGTCAAATTGGGAAAGGGAGTGATTGAAAGACCTATTTGATGTTTAAATACCTTACATAGGCTTTTAGTTAAGTTTTATGAGATTTTGACCAAGTTTGGAAGAAAAACACAAAAAGTTGTAAAAGTTGTCAATGTTGTCATTGACAACATTGACAACATTTGTTGCATGATTGCATTTTTGAGAAAAATGGTTTCTTAACTGTCTAAAATCGATGGGATAGGGGTTTGGTCAACTATATAAGGCCTCCCTCAACCTTGGCAAGAGGTTGGTTGATTTTGGAAATTTTGTGTACAGACTATGTAATTAAAGAAACTGTTGTAGTTCATCAATTTCTTGGCATTTTGTGTTTTAATGGATTAGATTTCTTACTGTGATTCATGCATAATGTAGAGTAGTTGCTTTTGGACTTTTTTATGGTGTTATATTAGTATGTTGAGTAGTTTTAGTTAGTTTTGTAAATTATTTTTTTTAAGCCTTGTCGCTGGTCGGAACCAGGCAGGCTATGCAAATGGAGGCATAGATCATCATTCCATCATGGGAAGTGCATAGGATCTTGGAATGGGTGACGTGACTCCTTGTACTATATGTATGCAGCAGGTGGGCCCCTTAGAAAGCTTTTTTTCCATTTTTGCAATGATTCCCTAGGTGAGCCTATGGTGCATGGCTAGGGATCGCAGAGCATTGAAAGTGGTTTATAGTAGGTTGAATTATTTGAATGCTTAAACTTGAGATTATGGAGAGGTAGATGCATGTTTCAAGAAGCCCCAAACTGAAGGAGAAGGTTGGATGAAGAGTTATAAGCACTAAGAAACCAAACCCCTATGCAGACAGTCATAAAGACTTAAAACCCTAAATTTTAGGCATGATTCTAGCTTCCTGGTGTACGAACAGTTTGGGGAGTGGAAACCAGTAAAATCTTGAAGGTTTCCATAAAGGGTGTCCGTAAGTGGAGTTTGTTTGGGCACTTTTTTGGAAGTGTTTGAAGTTATTAGCAAAAAGGTGCGCCCTATTTGGGAGTTCTTGAAGGCAAATCTTGAACTCATTCAGAGTTCCATTGCAAGAAGTGTGGGTGAACATTGGATTGGATCCAATTGACCTAATTAGAAGCCTATCTCTCCATATTTGTGTGATATTGGATCTTATTTCTTATTTAGTGAAGGAGGTGTGAAGAGACCTCCATAGGGATTTGATAAGCAAGTTGTATTTTCTAGATTGGTGGACTCAAGATGAATGAGAGAAGGTTCTTGAGTAGATGAACATTAGAAGTTAGGATTAGTGAAAGAGCCTACTAGGATAAATGAGAGGCCTATTGAAGACCCTAGTTGAAGTTAGGGTATACAGCAAGGCTTATAGTTACATTAGATTGGTATCAGAGCAAGTTAAAGATTTGGGAAAACAATGTATGTCTGCAGCTACTGGTGAATCAGTGAGAGAGTCAATCATGGTGACAAATGTAGAGCTAGGTAAAGAGGTGGATGAGAAAGAGGAGAAAATTAGACTCCTTGAAGAAGCCTTAGAAGGAATGAAGATAAGGCTAGTAGAAGTTTCTAATGCAACTAGGAACAAAGATGGTGAAAGTAGTGATAGGGGTAAGAAGATTGTTGAGGAAGACATTATCCCTGAACTAGACCCTATCTTGAATGGAGAACCCTTCCTAATAGCCATAAAATCCTTAGGAGGAAAGGCATTGGAGGGAATACCATTTTTTAGTGGAAAGATGGACATTGAAGTAGTGATGGACTCGATTGAAGGAATGGAGAACCATTTTGACTGTGAAAGTGTGATAGAGGCATAGAAGCTCAAGGTATCCAAGTCAAGACTCAGAGGGTCAGCACTAACATGGTGGAAGTATCTTCAAGATGAGAGGATAATAATGGGTAATCAACCTATAGCCAACTGGAATTCCATGGTGACCAAGCTGAAAGAAAATTATTTGCCAGAGAATTTTGAAATCCAACTCCATAGGAAAAAAAAAATACATGGATGTGGCCTCTTATACAGAGGATTTTCAGAGGTTGTGTATTAGATTCAAGCAACAACAAGAAGAATCAATTAAGGTTGCAAGGTACTTGGGTGGACTGAAATGGAACATCCAAGAAGAGATTAGTTTATGGACACCAACCACATTTCAGAGGCGTCATCAACTAGCTCTAAAGGTGGAAGAAAAGAATAGAAAGAGAGGTGATTCTAACTTCAAAAATAGAGGTAGAGGAAGAGACCAACGGGGTCAAAGAGGAGGTTATCGAGGCAGAGGAAATGATAAAAGAACCCAAGGTGAGACTAAACTGACAAGCATAGTAGTGAAAGAAATCCATGAGGGGGTTATACCAGAGGTAGGGGTAACCAAGGAGGAGCTATCAGAGGAAGAGGAGGTAGAAGTAACTCATACTTTGCAAGTATGAAGTGTGACAACTGTGGTCAATTAGGCCATCCAACATATATATTCCCTAAGAAGCCTACTTCATCAAATCATGACAAGAGAGTGGCCTATGCTCATGAGGACACTTCAAGTGTCAAGGCACCTTAGATTGATCATCTTGATTCAGAAATGGGAGAAAATCTTATGTTTAGGAGGGTGTTAATAAGGCAACCAGTCAAGGACGAACCCAAACATAAGAGGCCTTTGTTTATGATAAGATGCAAGATCTTCAGGAAAGTTTGTAAGGTTATTGTGAATTGAGGCTCCACAGATAACATCATATTAGTGGAGCCAGTAGATAAACTCATGCAAACCAAAGTACCCCATCTGAATCCATACAAGGTGACATGGCTCAATAAAGGCCAAAGTGTATTGGTGAATGAACAAACATGGGTTGAGTTTTCAAAAGTAGGTTATAAGGACAAGTTTCTTTGTGACATCTTACCAATGGATGCTTTCCATTTTATACTAGGAAGGCCTTGGAAATATGGTAACAGGGGAGTGTATGATGGGAAGGAGAATTCCATAACATTCAAGAAAGGAGGTAGAACTTTCAAGATTTAGTCTTTGTTGGTAGAAGATGAGCCAAAACCCAAGACTCCTATTATTTTGTTGTGTAGTGTAAAGGAGTTTGTGAAAGATCTTAAGGATGAATATAATATATGGTATGCTATAGTTCTAAAGCCCAAAGAGGAGGAGAAACTAGTCAAGGAATCTCTACCATCAGAGATTCAAGAATTGCTTGAGCAATATAGAGATATAGTAAGTGATGGCACTCCTGTAACCCTACCTCCTAGAAGAACTTGATAAGTCATTAGATTGAATTGGTCCCCGGTGCATCTTTGCCTAATAAGGAAGCTTATAAGCTTACTCCTCATCAGAATTTTGAAGTGGCAAGGCAAGTGCAAGAAATCTTGGATCAAGGCTTGATTAAGAAAAGTATAAGCCCATGTGCAATCTTGATTGTGTTAGTGTCCAAGAAGGAAGGAAAATGGAGAATTTGCATACATTCAAGGGCTATAAGAAGAATTATAATAAGGTATAGGTTCCCCATACCTAGGATTGAGGATCTCATGGATTGCCTTGGAGGGGAAATGTAATTCCCTAAGCTTGATTTGAAAAGTGGTTATCACCAAATCAGGGTGAAAGAGGGAGATGAATGGAAAATGACATTCAAGACTACAGATGGGTTCTATGAGTGGCTCATGATGCCATTTGGCCTCACAAATGCTTCGAGCACATCCACGAGGCTCATGAATGAAGTGCTCAAGGAATTCACAGGGAAGTTTGTAGTTGTATATCTTGATGATATACTTATATTTAGCAGAACAAGAGAGGAGCATAGTGGAGACTATATTGCAGAGGTTACATGAAGAGAAGTTGGCTACTAACCTTGAGAAATGTGCATTCTTAAAGAAATAAATTGTGTACTTGGGCTTTGTAGTGTCCAAGGTGTCCTTGAAGATGGATCAAGATAAAGTTGCAACTATCCTAAGCTTTCCACCACCTACCACAGCAACTAAGGTAATAAGTTTCCATGGGTTAGCCCAGTTTAATAGGAATTTAAGTTGTATTTGTGCACCATTATT
Source organism: Thuja plicata (assembly GCA_018584345.1). Taxonomy (NCBI): domain Eukaryota; kingdom Viridiplantae; phylum Streptophyta; class Pinopsida; order Cupressales; family Cupressaceae; genus Thuja; species Thuja plicata. The sequence goes on along the minus strand of MU226275.1, from coordinate 1,543,550 downwards.
GGATACCATTAAGGGTGGGGTAAAAACCAAATTGAGGTGGACCTTAGAAGCTGAGAAAGCCTTTGAACTTTTGAAGAAACAAGTAGCCACACAACCTATCCTAAAGTTGCCTAGTTTTAAAAATGTGTACCATTAAGTGTGATGCAAGTGGGATGGTAGTAGGGGGTGTGTTAAGTCAAGAAGATAGGCTAGTAGCCTTCTTCAGTGAAAAATTGAATGAAGCCAAGAAGAAATATTCTTCTTATGACTTGGAATTGTATGCCTTAGTTCAGTCCCTTAGGAAGTGGAGGCATTACCTGTTACCCAAGGAATTTGTTGTGCTTACTGACAACCAAGCGCTTAGTTATATCAATACTTAGGAGAAACTAAGCAATAGTCATCTAAAATGGATGGAGTACTTACAAGAATTCAATTTTACAATTAAGCACAAGAAAGGGAAATTAAACAAGGTTGTAGATGCACTAGGTAGATTCTTGACATTCCAAGAAGTACAGTTGAATAGCATTGGCAGTGAAATTTTAAGAGATCTCTACAAGGAAGATGAGGACTTTGGTGAAGCTTACAAGGTGTGTACTGATTTTTAGAACCATTTTCATTACAATTTCTCTAATTTTACTTTTCTAGATGGACTATTATTTAAGGGTAATCAATTATGTGTACCAAGGGGTTCAATGAGAGAGAATCTCATATAGGAAAAACATAATGGAAGCTTGAGTGGTCACTTTGGTATGAACAAGACTTTGGAACTTGTACAAAGATTTTACAATTGGCCAAAATTGATAAGGGATGTGACTAGGTATGTGGAGCAGTGTGTAGTGTGCATGAAAGACAAAGGAGGAATGAGTAATGCAGGTTTATATCAACCTTTACCAGCCCCAAATAGGCCATGGGAGTGTGTGAGCATGAACTTCATAGTGGGTCTACACAAGACAAAGCAAGGATATTACAGTATATATGTGGTGGTAGATAGATTTAGTAAAACGAGTCACTTCATACCCTGCAAGACTACCCATGATGCTAGCCATATAGAATATTTTTTCTTTAAAGAGATTGTGAGAATTCATGGCTTTCCCCTAAGTATTGTTTCAGATAGGGATGTGAAATTCATGAGCCATTTCTAGAAAACATTGTGGAATAGATTGGGTACTAATATATCATTTGGTTTAGCCTACCATCCTCAGACAGATGGCCAAACTGAGGTGGTCAATAGAGTTTTGAGTAACCTATTGAGGTGCCTAACTAACGAGTATGGACATACATGGGATGTGGTCATTCCCCAAGAAGAATATGCTTATAATGATAGCAAGAAAAAAACAATAGGGAAAAGTCCATTTGAGGTAGTTTATGGAATGCACCATCTTGGTGGCATGGAGTATAGGAGTGTTCATGCTGAGGAATTCACTCAAACCCTGAAGGAGATCTAGTAGCAAGTCAAGAAGACCATAACAGATAGTACACAAAAGTTGAAGGCGAAAGTGGATGAAAATAGGAGAGATATTCAGCTTAAGGTGGGTGACTATGTTATGGTTCACTTGAAATAATATGGATTACAGAAAGGTATGCCTACTAAACTTTAGATGAAGAGGGTGGGACCTTGCAAAATCATAGCCAAATATGGGGCTAATGCTTACAAAATAGACTTACCTTCATATTTAAGAATATCTCATGTTTTTAAGGTCCAAGACATGGTCAAATTCAAAGGGCCAATAGTTGAGATAGGTAAAAGAATTCAAGGGGTCAGTAGTGATGTTGCATCCATTGTGTTACCTTCCCAACCAAACCTAGTTGCAGAAAGAGTACTTGATTCCATAGTTTAGAAGACTACAAGGCACAAGGTGTACATGGAGCACATTATCAAGTGGAAGAATAGGCCTGAATTAGAAGCATCATGGATCGCAACTACATATTTCAAGAAGGTGGGTATCTTTGAAGACATTTTTTTCTAGAGGAGTGACATGACTTTTGTTTGTGGGGAGTATGGTACAGGAGCACCTAGGTAGGGCTAAAAAGTATCCTAGGGCTTCTTATGTGTTTTTGGCTTGTAGTGGTCCTAGCCAAACCACTAGTGAAATAATGGGATTAGATGGATCCTAGAGTGTGGTGAGTTAGATTAGGAGGCCTTATTAGGTCCTTAGTGACCTTCTTTGCAAGTATTGTCCGCATTTGTCTAGTTGAGTACATGTTGCCAATATGGTGACAAAAGGGTGTATTTCTACATTTTGATGTCAAATTGGGAAAGAGAGTGATTGTAAGACCTATTTGATGTTTAAATACCTTATATAGGCTTTTGGTTAAGTTTTATGAGCTTTTGACCAAGTTTGGAAGCAAAACACAAAAAGTTGTTAAAGTTATCAATGTTGTCAATGACAACATTGACAACATTTGTTGCATGATTGCATTTTTGAGTAAACTGGTTTCTTAAATTTTTGAAATCGATGGGATATGGATTTTTTCAACTATATAAGTCCTCCCTTGACCTTGGCAAGAGGTTTCTTGGTTTTTGAAAATTTGTTTACGGACTGTGTAATTAAAATAACAGTTGTAGTTCATCAATTTATTGGCATTTTGTGTTTTAATGGATTAGATTTCTTATTGTGATTCATGAATAAAGTAGAGTAGTTCCTTTTGAAGTTTTGTGTGGTGTTAGATTAGTATTTTGAGTGGTTTTATTTATTTTTGTAAATTATTTTGTTTTAAGCTTTGTCGCTAGTCTAAACTAGGCAAGCTATGCAAATGGAGTCATAGCTAATGATTCCACCGTGGGCAGTGCATGGGCTCTTGGAATGGATGATTTGACTCCTTGTACTATATTTATAAAAAAGGAGGGGCCCTAGAAAGCTTGTTTTCCATTTTTGCAATTATGCCCTAGGGCGAGCCTATGGTGCATGGCTAGGGATTGCAGAGCATTGGAGGTGGTTTACAGTGGGTTGAATGCTTTGGATGCTTTAGCTTGAGATTGTTGAGAGGTAGAGGTATGTTTGAAGAAGCCCCAAACTGAAGGAGAAGGCTGGATGAATAGTTCTAAGCACAAAGAAACCAAAACCTTATGCAGACAGTCATAAATACTTGAAACCCTGAATTTTAGGCATGATTCTAGCTTCCTAGTGTACAGACAGTTTGGGTAGTGGAAACCAGTAAAATCTTGAAGGTTTGCATAAAGGGTGTCTATAAGTGGAGTTTATTTGGGCACTTGTTTGGAAGAGTTTGAATTTATTAGCAAAAAGGTGACCAAATAGGCCTAATTGCTTGTAGCTCTATTTGGGAGTTCTTGAAGGCAAATCTTGAACTCGATCAGAGTTACATTGCAAGAAGTGTGGGTGACTATTGGATTGGATCTAATTGACCCAATTTTTGTGATCTTGAACCTTATGGATCAGTTAGGGATGGAGGTGTGAAGAGACCTCCATGGGGCTTTGAGAATCAATTTGTATTTTCTTGATTGGTGGACTCAAGCTGAATGAGAGAAGGTTCTTGAGTAGATAAACCTTAGAAGCTTGGGTTAGTGAAACACCCTACTAGGCTAGCGGAGAGGCCTATTGAAGACCCTAGTTAAAGTTAGGGTATAGATCAAGGCTTGTGTTTACATAATTTATTCTTGAAGATATCAATGGACCTTATTTGAGTCATATTGTTGATGAAAGATTTGAAGACCAACTCCTAAGGAGAGATGAATCATTAATTAATTTACTCCAACCTTTTGTGCAAGGAAAATTTAAAGCTTTCAAATTTAATGAAAAATGTCACGGAGAAGAATTAGTTGTGCAAGATAACACACATATCAATGCAAATATTGAAGATGAAAGTTATGAGAATACATAAAAAAAGGTCTTTGTTCCAATGGAAGTGCAATCAATGTCTTGTGAAGCATTCAAGATTCAAAGAAATCCTCCTTTTGCGTGTTTTGATCAAGTAGAAAACCCTATATTGGAGAATGTTTTTGAGAAGTATACCAATAATGAAGGAAGGAATGAGCTAGCAGATGATATGATAGAGGGATCTAATGGAGGTAACTCTTATGATGTTTGTATCCCAACTTGGTGCTCAAAAGCTTCAAATGGTTATTTTCTTTTTGGAGAAAGTGACTACAACAATCCTTTATTTAGAGATGGATGTATTTCTTCAGATGATTCTCAAGTTAGTATTCAAAAACAAGATTCAATGGTTGAATTAACACAATTTTCTTCACATCACCAATTGTATAAAGGTAATCGAATACAAGGCTTGATTTATTCTACTCTGAACCATAAAAAGGTCCTTCAAGTAGAGAATTTTGATATGAATGGAAGGGAACTTGAAGTTATTGTCAACAATATTGAAGATGATACCTTAGTGATTCGAGAGTTGCAAAGGGACATGGTTGTTTGGTTAGTTGATAAAAAATACTTTCTCTGCTCATGCACGCCAATTTGGTCAACTTATTAAGCTTTCTAGTTTTACACAAGTGCACACCTCTCTTCTGCAAAGGTTCCCATTTCTCCCAACTAGTAAATGAATATGCATGATCATTATGGAGTCACCTGAGGTAGGGATACCTACAGTGTACCTATTCTAATTAAGATTTTTTTGTTGCGTTGTTCCATTTTTTTCTTGCCCCAAGTTTCTCCAATCAATCCTTATTTTGCCTCCCTTCGGTGATTCTATTTACCCATGGATAAAGCACTGGTCCTTGATTGAAATTGTGGGTTATCCCACTTCCTTTGCAGTCCTTGTCCCCAATTAGAGCTAGTTGTTACCCTGTTTTGCAAATACAGCTTAAAATATTCAAATCAAGCACCTTTGTCATTTCTCTTTCTGAATTCATCAACAGTTGTACATCCTAAATTCATTAGTATTCTTACATTGAGAACTTCACAAGTTTTGATCACTTATTGCAATGCATGTATACTATTTTCATTTCTATGTATCTGACTAGCTCAAACAATAATGTGGAGAGCATAGTTGGATAGCCACCATGAAAAGTGTCTATGATCTCATTTTATCCCAAAGTGGTTAAACCCCTAAATATCCCAATTATATCCCCCCAAAAAAAGCATTTAATGCCATGACTGCATATTTTAAGAAGATGAAATATGATAGCTCATCCTTGTGTAAGTTGAAAATACTATGATAGCACCTTATACAATTAAATCTTTAAATTCAAAGCAAATAATGTTTCTTCTCTCCCCTTCGATTTAGTGATTTTACAGAACAATAAAAATGTAAATAAACGGTAAAAGAGGGAGAACTTGGTTAGCATTTTAAATTAAGTCTTTTTCTTCTTTGCCAACTGTTATATGCCAAAGAATGAAGTAGCGTACGACGTTCTCACCGTATGAGAAACCCCAGATGCAACGTACGGGAAAAACCAGTACCTTCGGTGGAGAAAGGAGCACCGTACGGTGAATGAGCCTCACCGTTCAGGAAAACTACCGTACGGTGGAGGTAAGTCACCATACGGTGACAAGTTATTTTAATTTTTAATGTACGGTGATAACACAGTTTTCACGTACGGTGATAAATAGTTTATTCCATACGGTGAGGTTAAATATGCAACATGTACAGTGACCAAATGGACATCTCAGACGTACGGTGGTGTCGAACAGAACGGACATCTCAGATGTACGGTGGTGTCAGACAGCACAGATAGCATGGTGGTGCCAGACAGCATCCGCGTCATCGAAGGGATGACTAAAGGCATTTGTGTGTGACAGATGGTTGGCAGACCATTTTGCCTGTAACCGTTTCTAGTATTCTGTAACGAATTTGCCTGTGAAAATCTGGAGAGTTGTATGTAAACTTCGTTTTACTGTAAAACAAAGTTTGCTCGGGGTTTTGGGTGGTGGGTTTTTTCCCGGAAGGGTTTCCCACGTTAAATCTATGTTTTCTCTGTGTCTTGTGTTTGATACATTTTTTATAATTTGATTAACCTGCACATCTCTTTAATTCGTTGATGTGCTTATTCCCCTTTTTTTGGCATTCAGAAAGCGTTTCTGCACCATTGCTTTCCTAACAAGTGGTATCCGAGCCTGGCCAGTTGTGTTATCCTTGTCGGGTAGGGTTTGGTTTTTTGTGTCAAATCAGTTTCATTGGGAGTTTGCAATTTGTAAATTGAGATGGCGAGTGCGTCAGGACGAACGGATATTGAAAAGTTCAATGGCAAGAACTTTGAGTTGTGGAAACTTAAAGTAGAAGATTTGCTAGTTGATCGAGACCTATGGAATGCCGTGTCGGGTGTTAAGCCTTCAAGCATGAAACAGGAAGATTGGGAACTAATGGATCGGAAGGCCAGAGGATTGATAAGACTGAGTCTTGCTAACTCAGTTTTATTGAATGTCCATGAAGAGAAGACTGCTAGTACCTTGTGGAAGAAATTAGGAGATATTTATCAGGGAAAATCCTTGGTAAACAAGATTTTCTTGAGAAAACAATTGTACTCCTTGAAGATGGATGAAGGAACTACTGTGGTGGATCATCTAAATGCATTTAATATGATGATTTCCTAGTTAACATCTGTTGGTGTGTCCATTGATGAAGAAGATCAGTGCATGTTACTATTATGCTCATTGCCTGATTCGTGGGATCATTTGGTAACGGCCATCGGAAGTACAACTACAAAGTAGAAAATGGATGAAGTAGTTGCTGCACTTCTGTCAGAGGAGATGCGAAAGAAGTCCTCTGAGGTGGCCAAAGAAGCCCTGAGTATCAGAGGAAGATCTAAGGAAAAGAGTAAGAAGAAGGACATGAAGTCAAAGTCTCAGGAGCGATTTGCCACTCCTGGAAGGAAGTCCAAGGTGAAGTGTTGGAACTGTGGGCAGAAAGGTCATATCTGAAAGGATTGCAAAGAGGAAAAAAAGAAAAAGAAGAATTACACTTCTGACACGGAATCTTCTCAAAGTGATGGAAGTGCTTTTGTAGCAGCTTTGGCAATACCTGCGTCGGACGAAGTATGGCTAGTGGACTCAGGAGCGTCATTCCACATGACATCTCATAAAGAGTGGTTCTCAAAGTATGAACCGTATGATGGAGGGAAGGTGTTCCTAGCGAGTGATTCCACACTGGAGATCGTTGG
>MU226275.1:1518938-1534313 GCA_018584345.1 Thuja plicata | reverse complement strand
AAGGAAATGATTTCAGAATTAAAATCCCAATTGTCCCTAAAGTTTGAAATGAAAGATTTAGGGTCGGCAAAGTTTATTTTGGGGATGGAAATCATAAGGGACAGGGTTGGCAGAAAACTTTGGCTCAACCAGAGAAAATACATTACCAATGTTCTGGAGTGGTTTAATATGACTGACTGCAAGCAACAGGTAGTTCCAATGTTACATGGAACGAAACTGTCAGTCAATGACAGTCCAAAGTCTCCTAATGAGATTGAAGACATGAAGCGGGTACCTTATGCAAGTGTTGTTGGAAGCCTTATGTATGCAATGGTCAGTACGAGACCAGACATTTCACAAGCAGTGGGAGTACTGAGTCAGTTTATGGCAAATCCAGGCAAGTCACATTGGGATGCACTGAAAACAGTTCTGAGATATTTGAAGGGTACGTCACAGTACGCATTATGTTATCAAGGTAACTCAGTTCTGTCTGACAAATTGGTTAGCATTCAAGGTTATGTGGATGCTGATTGGGGTGGAGACGTTGATATAAGAATATCCACCAGTGGATATGTATTCATCATGAATGGTGGTGCTATTAGTTGGATGAGCAAATGACAGAGTGTAGTTGCGCTATCGACAACTGAGGTAGAGTACATGGCAGCTACTCATGCGAGTCAGGAAGTAGTCTAGCTTAAGCGTTTATGTTCGGATGTTGGTTATGATGCAGGAAGAATTAGAATTCTCTATGACAGTCAGAGTGCAATATGTTTGGCAAAGAATCTCACTTTCCATGCCAGATCAAATCAAATTGATGCACAATATCACTTTGTACGCGATATGATTGAAGATGGAAAGGTAAATCTTGAAAAGGTTGATACTCGGGAGAATGTTGCAGATGCATTGACAAAGCCAGTGGACACAGCTAAGTCCAAATCGTGCACAAGCTCTATGGGCCTTAATACCCCTGACTCTTGTTAGCTGTCTTGCGTGACTTCGTACTTCGTCAAGTGGGAGATTGTTATATGCCAAAGTATGAAGTAGCGTACGACGTTCTCACCGTACGGGAAACCCCAGATGCAACGTACGGGAAAAACCAGTACCTTTGGTGGAGAAAGGAGCACCGTACGGTGAATGAGCCTCACCGTACGGGAAAACTACCGTACGGTGGAGGTAAGTCACCGTACAGTGACAAGTTATTTTAATTTTTAATGTACGGTGATAACACAGTTTTCACGTACGGTGATAAATAGTTTATTCCGTACGGTGACGTTAAATATGCAACATGTACAGTGACCAAACGGACATCTCAGACGTACGGTGGTGTCGGACAGAACGGACATCTCAGATGTACGGTGGTGTCAGACAGCACGGACAACATGGTGGTGCCAGACAGTATCCGCGTCACCGAAGGGATGACTAAAGGCATTCGTGTGTGACAGACGGTTGGCAAACCATTTTGCCTGTAACCATTTCTGGTATTCTGTAACGAATTTGCAGGTTATTTTAATGGCTGCAAGAATTCGTTTGAATGTAAGTTGTAGAAACCAGGTTGATTGTAAAGGCAGTCTGAGCCTGTGAAAATCTGGAGAGTTGTATGTAAACTTCGTTTTACTATAATACAAAAGTTTGCTCGGGGTTTTGGGTGGTGGGTTTTTTTCCGGAAGGGTTTCCCACGTTAAATCTGTGTTTTCTCTGTGTCTTATGTTTGATACGTTTTTTATAATTTGATTAACCTGTACATCTCTGTAATTCGTTGATGTGCTTATTCCCCTGTTTTTTTGGCATTCGAAAAGCATTTCCGCACCGTTGGTTTCCTAACACCAACCAAGCCTGAGGCATGATAAATGATTATCTCACGCAAAAGTTGCCAACCCCCAAAATAAAGGACATCAATATTAACAAGTCATTCTCGGCGGCTTGTGCCTTGATTTCAAACTGCCCATAAAGAAGAACTGCCCATAAAGAAGATAGACTTTAGTATGAACACTCAAGTCAGGCATTATGGAAAGTTGTGGTTTTGAATGATCTCAAACACATGGAAAAGCAAAAGCGCTGAAGAAGCCATCAAGAACACAAAAGCGGAAAGGCAAGTGACAATTTAACAAAGTTTTAAAATTTTCTTTCAAAGCCACTTAATGGCAATAAACATCCATTCTTATTGTCTGTCGGCCACCCAAGCAAGTTATTGAAGTTGTTTCCAAAGCCGATCGTTTGAAGTGCCACGAAGTTGCTAGGTTTGTTTAAAATACCCATAAAAATGAAGCAAAGGTTAAATAAATAAAAAGAGGTTTCGGTTCTATAGAGAAGTTGTTGAAGTTACTTAAAAGGCCGGTGATGATTTCAAACTAAATCAATTACGACGAAGGCGGAATGAAAAGAAATGGGTTGCGGTTGTATGAAGGAGTTGCAAAAGTTGTTGAAATCTCCGATAAGCTCAAAGATGGTAACGTGTTTGAAGAGGTGGCCACATGCCAGAAAGCATGTTATCGGAGACTTTCAGAAGTTTTGAAAGTTATTAAAAGACCCGATAGAAAATTTCAAAGAAGCTGGTGACATTCAAAAAGGTGGCGACACATCTTAAGAAACAGTTATGTAACCGTCTCCCCACTCATGCTAGTAAACGTGCTAAACGTCCATTATGTTCTTGACCGCATGCATAAAAAATAAATCACCTTGGAGAACAACGAAGATCTACAATGAAATAGAATTCAAAGAAATGAATTGCACTAGGCATCTAGACTATTGTTATGAATGTCTATAAAGGATATTGCTAGGTATGTGGTTTTCCTGATCTTCAGGTAAACATGGATGCACGTGCAAGAGCACAGACAGTATCTCTCGAGCCTTTTCCAAGCCACCACCTTTGCCAATAGTCTGCTTTCTCGCACTCTGCTGGTAGACATGCATGCAGCGTTGAGGACATGACAAAGCTCTTGGCCTGTTATAGACAGTCGCTTCCCTGCATGTGTTATCATTCGTGGCATCCTTCAAAGCTTAGTGATGGAGGACCTCTGTCAAGGGATATACTGGGAAATATTCAAGTCGATGTACTGTGCCAAAAGATTTATAAAGTACTCTCCTAAACATGTATCTGAAATGTTAAAGCTTGTACCACCACGATAAAAGATGGCAGAATGCTCTAAAGAAACGTGCTCTCACAGCATGCTAAAAATGCGAGTGGTAGGTGGAAAGTTGAATTCCAAAATCTTTGTAACATACTCCCTGCCCGCACCATAATGAAAGCTTTGAAATAGAGAATGTCTTCACATGGAATACCGCAATAGAAAGATTTATAGAAAATGGATATGTTAAAGATGTAAATGGATATGTTAAAGATGTTGTCCCCTTAAGCTTTTGTCCTTGATGACAAAGATAAGTGATGTTTCGTGGTAGTTTGACCTGTTGCTTTGACTTGGGGTATTTGTGCTAAGGTTATGTTTTGGTTGTAAAAAGAACATCACTCCTCTCGGAGAACAGCTTGAAACAGCGTTGAGATTGAGGATCATCACTTTGCAAGAGGTAAGAATGGAATGACAATCAATATTATGAGTATCATCAAAACAAAGGTCATAACACCAATGAATGCATGAAACTCAAACATGTCATTCAAGATCTAATTGATAATAAAACAATCACAGTTGATGGACACAAAAATAATGATGATCATATGACATTTAAAAAACCACTACCCAAATATTAAACATACTCAGACAACAATGTGATCAACATGCTTGAACCCTATGTTCAATCCATCAACGCAATTATCATTAAAGACAAAAAGGAGTCTGAGTCTTCTAATGTTGTGACATGAAGCCAACATCCTACATCATCAAAACCAGTTACCTCCAAGGAGCTTTTATCATCCTCATCATAAAATTACCCCTCCCTCAAATATCAATCCTAGAACTGCTCAAAATATCTCAGACACATAAAGAGATCCTTAAATCAGCACTTTTGGAGAGAACTTTCCCAAACGATCTAGATGTTAGTCAGTTTGAAGCCATGGTTGGTCATTTGACAACACTGCAGTATCTCTCTTTCTCAAAATAGGGTAACAAGTCGCTCAATCATCCACATAACCAACTGCTGCACATAGAGATCTTGATTCATAAGCATCATGTCAAACAATTTTTGATAGATGGAGAGGCTGGTTTGAATATTTGTACCCTAGATCTTGTGAAAACATTTGGAATCTCTAAAAAATGTAGTAGATCCAAAGAGGAAGATTACCATATCAGTATATGATGAAGAAGAAAGGTCATCAAAAGGATTAGTCATATTTCCAATTGGAGTGGGCCCAATTAAGAGGGATTTTATATGTCAAGTTCTCGACTTACCTCTAGCATACAACATTCTATTAGTCAAGCCTTGGATTCATGATATGCGAGAAATGTCATCTACTTACCACCAATGTGTAAAGTTCTGTTGTAACCAAGTTGAGGTAACTATAGCAGCAGACACTAGTTAGTCTTCTAATACCTTAAGACATGTTGTTGATAGCATGGTCCCACACAATAGGGAAGCGTCCAAAGAACAAAAAGATGAAAGTTCAAGGAAGGAAAACTGAGAGAATTAAAAAAGAAGTTGAAGATTAAAGATGAGGGAATGGGGTAATACAAGCTAGGTCAAGTATTCTTTATTGTTTCTCTACCCACATCACCCAAATCTTATGGAAAACCATCACCAAAGTCAAAACCTTCCAGTTCAAAGGCAATGACCATATATGATGGAGCCTTTGTAAGAGTTGATACTATTTTGGCCGAGGAGAATGAGGATAAAGTTGTTCTAAGCTAGTTGTATATAGATACACAAGAAGATTCAACTCAAGACATCAAACATGTTATAATATATCCTGAGAAGTAAGGGAAGGGCTATCACATTATGTAAAAAATAGGGTACAAAGGCCAAGGACCTCTAGGAACAAATAAAGAAGGCATTGTTGAACCTATCCACAAATATTTTAGAAACCCCAAGGGCAAAACATGATTGGGTTACAAAGAAGAAGACGAAGTCATTCCCTTAACTCAAAATGGTCCAATCTTTGATTATGAAGAGGATGAATCTGATGAGGTAGAATAAGCTAAATTGTTCTACTTTAAAGACTATAATGTCTACAAGGAGAAAAAAACTACTGACTAAGGAGAACCTTATACTCCACAATGACTCACCAATGAATGTGAAAATCAATCATCTGAGAATACTACTTCTCAAGGAGAAGCATCAACATCACAACAAACCACTCAAGAGCTTGATAACCAGCAACAAGGGATTAATCTGCATGAAGGAGAAGCAAACACATTTGCATATGCTCTAGATATTCTAGTGGGCACTAAGATGAATTCCAATGAATATGAATGGGATGACTTTTTTGATGCCATAATGGAGATTGAAGTAGATGTGATTCACAAATATGTGTATCAACTTAAAGAGGGACAAGGATCGAGCGCTAAACCATTCAAATTTGAGTCACATACTATAAATGATGATTCGAGTGATGATGATTGATATCTTACTATTCTAAACAATCCTTTGGATGGTAACTTAGTAGACCTCATTATTATAGTTGATAACATTGATAATAATGCAGTGATGACTCTAAAAATAATTGAAACCAATCTTGATGATACATTATCTTTGATATATCTTGAGTTAATTGAGTGGAATCAAAATGAAACAAATGCCTTTCTCACTTTACGTAATGACTACGCTATACCTTTTTACCTAAATGTTGTTGAACCTTTAACTTTTTCCATTAGTGAACCTTGTGCAACATTTAAAATGGAGGATATCAAGTTTCACAATCTAAAGAAAATAAAAGGAAAAAGAGATATGAAGGTGAAAACCACACCAAGGAAGTGTTAGATCCAAAAAATGTACAAATAAAAGATGTATCTCAAAGTGAAAATGTCTCTGAGGTGCTTGAGGATGGGAAACTTGATATACTTTCTGATCACTTACAGGAAAGATCATCAGTGCTTATTGATTTAACACAGTTGATAAATCTGGGATTAGAAGAATCTCCACAAATGACACCTCTTGCTCAATCCTTGACAAAAGAAGAAAAGAAATAGTTCACCTAGTGTTTTCAAGAAAAGAAAATCATTTTTTCATGGTCGTATTCGAACATGCCAAGTGTTGGTGCCCAAAAATGATGGTTTGGATTTCCTATGGACTTGCCAATCTAATGTTGGGAAACCCAATTTTTTTTTACCAACTAACAAGTTAAACCAAATGGAGGTTTGAACTTCTGCAATTCTGGCTCTACCAAGCCAAGGCTGGTAGGTCTGTACATTAACCAAATCTATTGATTCAAAGGCTTTTTATAGCAGATAATTGGACATAAAACTTGTGGATTCTCTCAAGGTGACAAGTACACTTGAGAGGAATCAAATTGTATGTATCTCAATCAATTGTATATTGAATGCTACAAAAACTGCAATGCTTTAATTAATAGTAAATGTTTGACAAGAGGTATATAAAATTTAATAGATCAAAGGAATAAAATATTACAAACTTTTAACAATGAACTAAATGACTATATTCCAATTATTGATAAGATCAGTGCCTTGCTCCTACTTGGGCAATAGAGTCAATTCTACATCAATCCTACGTACACCTCAGAGACAGTTTTAATAACTTGTATATAACAAGACCTTCATTTCAAGGGATTCTACATGAATTATAATTGAAACCAGATTATACAGTTAGTTCTACTAAATTTAACTCTATCTTTGAAAGACCAATAGAATAGAGGAAAGTTTGTCAACTGCACCTTTCAACTAATGATCAAACTATATATATATTTCACTTTACAAATAACATGAGAATTCAACACAATGAAACAATCTATCTAAATAGATTTATCTCAGAGACTAACTAAAAAGAATTAAAAAATATTACTATAAGTGAAAGAAAAAGTACTTATCTCTTTATTAATGTTGAAAAAATAGTACATTAAAGTTCATGTTGCAATTGTTATCAAATTATATTATAAAATGTGTTTCTTCTCCTTTTTGGTTTACATTTTACATGACATATATATGTGAATCAATGGTTTTCACACCCCTTTAGGGTGAAGAGACACCACCCTATGTTAAAATTTAAAAACTTCTTTTGAAAAAACTAATTGACAAACTAACTAATAACTACCTATGTTTTGGATTTGGCTTTGGCCAGAAGTCGAAAATAGATTGTACGAACATAATATTTTTACTGGAGATAGAAAATTTGATTTTCCAAATTGGGTTTGTTCGAGATTTTCAAATTTTGATCATTTTCATTCTCTATCGACACCATATTTTCAGTAGGTTGAAATTCCAGCATCTCTGAAACCTTTGCTTACGGAATTTTGATTGTTCCTGGCGCAGAGCTTCCTTCCTTAATCCCTCAACTTTTAATTAAAAAGTAATATATATTTTTATCCCATTTAATGTACTCCATCATGTCATCAATTGTTGGGCATGGATTTTAGGATGCCATTTTTAGATTTTTAGCACTATATAGGACTCTAAATTTTGCCAAAAAATTAGAGCTCCAACAGGCTCTTTCTTGGGACGTATGCTCCCTGTGAGCATAGCGAGATCTCAGTTATCTTTGGAGAAGAAGACCAAGTATCTACTCTTTACATGATGTAAATTGAAGATTGGGTGGACCTAGGCCCCAAAAAGTGAACTCTTCTATTTCCCTCTGTCAAAAAATTTATTATGTTCATGTAACACTTTGAATCTCCTGAATATGATATTATATTGCTCCTTATCTTTATCAACAAGAGTATTTGAAAACAAAAAAATCTCAGAATTATTTAGCACCAACATCTGATCCCTTTCTTGTATTAGATATATCATCCTTATAGAGAATACATATTGGTTCCACTTCATCAATGGAGTCTTTGTCTTTTGATTTATGTTTTTTTCTTTGAGAAATCATCGGGTGCACTATGTTCTTTGCTGGATGGAGGATCCCTGTAGAAATGATCAGCCATATAAGTATCTAAACTAAGTTCTTCTACTTGGATATTTCCTTTCACACAATCTGCCCCATTTCCATTCTCCAGATATTGTTTCTCCTCACATACAAATTTTAAAGGTAACTCATATTTAGGAACTATTACTTCTTTTATATCAAGAATCTTACAAAGTGGGATACTTGGATAATTTTTAGTACTTTTCTTCAATATATTCTCATCATTATGCTTGGTTATTAAAGTCTCATCTTTAGAAGTCTAATATAAATCTTTCTCATAGGATGAATTGAATGATATCTTACCTTTTGATTGTATATTTTGAGTGTTACCAACTTCAAAATCATCATTAGGCCTGCTACCTTCATCATGATGTTGATAGATTTGATTGTAAAGAAAATCTCATTCACATAATGGATTCTAGAACATAGAGAGCACAGATTTATCTTCCTCTACTTTCTCTTCAAACAGTGGATTCAGGAACATAGAAAATTTAGGTACACCTTCATGAGAGTTTTCATCAGGTTCATTGGATGTAAGACTAATATCTTTATTGACATTATTTTCTGAAACTTCCTGATGTTCATATGTTCTATGCTATTCTATTTTATCTTCTCTATTTGGTTTTTGGAAGTTATCATCTCCTTCGTCTAGTACTCCCTGAATATATACTGATCCATTAACTTGCTTATCATGATGAAAAAAAAAATTGACCACTCTTGTCAACATGTTTTTGATATTCCATGTCTAACAAAGCTGAAATTTCTTTTGTATTGAGAAATTTTTCTTCCTCATCATCATGGTCATTGATACTTGTTTCCATACACATCTCATCATGTACAAATTCTTCTTCAACTTGATCCAAATTTTCTTCCTCCTCAAAATCCATGCTATCTTCTTTCCCACTGAGATAATTTTCAAGCATAAGGCCTTGTTCAATCGTATGATAAGCCTCCCCTTCTCTGTCTTCATTATCCTTTTCTAATATCTGAAAAAGGGGCTTCAAAATAGGGTCATATAGTGAGATTCTTAGCTCCAAAAAATTTCTTACTAATTCCTCGCTTGAAGGCATGATGTCAGCTGGAATATCTTTTAAAATGCTTACCATCCTTATGAAGAAATATGTTGTAGATTCCCCCTCAAAGGAGTCATGTAAGAGTCCTCTTCCATATTGTGATCCTGAATCTCGTCCTGTTCATAATGCCTATCATCTTCACTTGTATCATGAAACATATGAAGAAACCATTGCTCAAACTCTCTCCATGATGAGATACTTTGTTCAGGTGTCATACTAAAAAGAAAACCTGCATGATCTATCAATGATCTTACAAATAGTTTCATAATCACATCTTTTGCATAGATATGACAATGTTCAATAAATTTACAAAATGTCTGTAAATGCTCCATTGGTGATTCTGATCCATCTCCACAAAATTTTCAAACATTTTTTTTTAGTTTAAGAGGAAAATCTTTCTAACCAATAGGGATGTTATCAAAATTCAATGGTCTATATACTTCCATAATAAATTTTAGTCTTGGGGTACAAAAGTTTGATACTTTATGTGAATATGTATTCTGGTACATACTGAATATCTAAATTTGTAGTAACTTCTATCTTTATACATTAGGTTCTTGTCAACAAAGTCACCACCACTTTAATGAGGAACACTTTACTTATCTCCTTCTAGGTTTTCTCCCTCGGTAGAGTCACTGACTGAATTAGTTTTTTAAAGAGTCACCACCTTCTTGCTAGAAGGAAAAAACTTACTGTCTTCTGAATTCTTATGTCCAGTAGAGTCTTAATTACATCACCAGAGATTCTAGGTAATCATCAACACTGTTTTTCATAGACAAGTCCCCAACAGAGTCGCCAATTTGTTGGTGCCCAAAAACAATTGTTTGTATTTCCAGTGGACTTGCCAATCCAATGCTGGGAAACCCAATTGTTTTTTGCCAACTAACAAGTTAAACTAAATGAAGGTTTGAACTTCTACAATTATAGCTCTGCAAAGCCAAGGCTAGTAGGCATGTACCTTAACCATATCTATTGATTCAAATGCTTTTTATTGCAGATAACTGAACATAAAACTTGTGTATTATCTCAAGGTGACAAGTAAACTTGAGAGGAATCAAATTGTAAGTATCTCAATCAATTTTATATTGAATGCTGCAAAAACTGAAATGCTTTGATTAATAGTAAATGTTTGACAAAAGGTATATAAATTGAAATAG
The DNA here is from genome assembly GCA_018584345.1 of Thuja plicata. NCBI lineage: Eukaryota > Viridiplantae > Streptophyta > Pinopsida > Cupressales > Cupressaceae > Thuja > Thuja plicata. The sequence continues at coordinate 1,524,139 of MU226275.1, read as the reverse complement.
ATCAAAGGAATAAAATATCACAAACTTTGAACAATGAACTGAATGACTATATTCCAATTATTGATAACATCAGTGCCTTGCTCCTACTTGGGCAATAGAGTCAATTATATATCAATCATACGTACACCTCAGAGACAATAACTTGTTTATAACAAGACCATCATTTCAAGGGATTCTACATGAATTATAATTGAAACCAGATTATAAAGTTAGTTTTATTGAATTTAACTCTATCTTTGAGAGACCAATAGAACAAAGGAAATTTTGTCAACCACACCTTTCAACTGATGATCAAAGTGTATATATATTTCACTTTACAAATAACATGAGAATTCAACACAATGAAACAATCTATCTAAATAGATTTATCTCAAAGACTAACTAAAAAATAATTAAAAACTATTACCATAAGTGAAAGAAAAAGTACTTATCTCTTTATTAATGTTGAAAAAATAGTACATTAAAGTTCATGTTGCAATTGTTATCAAATTATATTATACAATGTATTTCTTCTCTTTTTTTGTTTACATTTTACACCACATATATGTGTGGATCAATGGTTTTCACACCCTTTTAGGGTGAAGAGACACCACACTATGTTAAAATTTATAAACTTCTTTTGAATAAACTAATCAATAAGCTAACCAATAACTACCTATCTTTCAAATTTGTTTTTGGCCGAAAATCCAAAATAGATTGTACGAACATAAGAGTTTACTGGAGATAGAAAATTTGATTTTCTAAACTCGGTTTGTTTGAGATTTTCAATTTTTTATCATTTTCATTCTCTGTTGACATCATCTTTTCACTAGGTTGAAATTCCAGCATCTCTGAAACCTTTTCTTATAGAATTTGGATTGTTCCTTTCATAGAGTTTCCTTCTTCAATCCCTCAACTTTTAATTAAAAAGTAATATATTTTTGTATCCCATTTCATGTACTCCATCATGTCATCAATTATTAGACATGGAGTTTAGGATGCCATTTTTAGAGTTTTAGCACTATATCAGACTCTTATTTTTGCCAAAACTTTAGAGGTCCAACACCAGGATTAGACCATGATTTAATAATACATTACCTATCGATAGCTCCTAGAGTAAAGCCGTTTAAACATAAATTGAGAAAGATACATCCCCATGTGGCATTGTTAGTCAAAGTTGAATTTGAAAAGTTTCTTAAAAATGGTTTTATCAGAGCTATAACATATGCAGAGTGGATTTCCAATATTGTTCCTATGTCCAAACATGATAAATCTATCAGTGTATGTACTGACTTTGGGGATTCAAATAGAGCATGTCCTAAAGAATATTTAACGCTACTGAACATTGACAAGATTGTGGATCTTACAACTGGTTATGAAATGTATTCACTTATGGATGGATTTTCTGGCTATAATTAGGTTAAGATAGAAGTTGAGGATCAAGAAAAGACAATATTCAAAATGTGCCCCGGGTACATTTTTTTGGAACATGATGTCGTTTGGACTCAAGACTGTAGGTGCAACTTATCAATGGGCTATGACCACCATATTTCATGACATGATGCACAAGAGCATGGAGGACTATATTGATGACATGCTATAAATATCAGCCACCATAAAAATCATCTACAAGACTTGGGAAAAATATTAGACAAGATGTAACAATTCAGACTTCGTCTAAATCCAAAGAAGTGTGACTTTGGGGTGACCTCTCAGAAAATCCTAGATAACATAGTCTCAGCTAAAGGTATTGAGGTGGATCTATCAAAGGTAAAATCCATATAATGGAAATGCCACCACCCAAGAACATCAGTCAAATGAGGACTTTGGAAGGAAAGATTCAATCCATAAGATGATTTATTTCTTAGTTAGCATGCAAAGGTCAACTATGCACTAAGTTTGTGCACAAATGAGTAACTTTCAACTGGGACAAGACATGCCAGAAATCCTTCAACAAAATCAAGGAGTGTTTGGATAATCCACCCATATTGATGCCTCCTATTCAAGGAAATCATTTTTTCTACACATATAAGCAAGCTAAACATCATTAGGAATTCTACTAGCACAACAAACTGAACCAGGGAAGGAAAGAGAAATTTATTACATTAGAAAAACCCTAGTTTCATACGAGCTTAATTATACTATCATTGAAAATGAATTCTTAGTCGTAGTGTTTGCATCTCAAAATCTCAAACATTATATGGTGTCTCATTTATTGAACACTATAGAAAAAATTGATCCTTTGAAGTATTTATTGAATAAAGCAACATTGCCCAGCGGGTTAGCAAAGTGGGTAATTATATTGAGAAAATTTGATATCGAGTATATAGATAGAAAAGATATTAAGGGACAAGTGATAGATGACCATTTGGTTGATGCACCAATTTAGGATGACAAATCTCTAAGCATTGAGTTTCTTGATGATGTAATATTACATTGGAAAGAATACCCATGGAAGATTTACTTTTATGGTTCATTCAGACAACAGGGATCTAGAGTTGACATACTTTTTATTACACCAAAAGGATACACCTTCCTAAAGTGTACAATTTTTTTTTGTGAACTAACAATATTGTTGAGTATGGAGCTTCGATAAATGGTCTCATAATGGCAATCAAATGGAAAATTGTTGAGTTGCATGTTCATGGTGATTCCCAGCTTATAGTCAACCAAATTAATGATGAAAATTTGATGCCATATAAGAGAATGGTGGATGACTTGAAAAATTATTTTGTGTACATAACTTTCAACAAATTCCAAGGACTAAAAACAAAGCGGTGGATGCAATGACTAGTTTATCCTCACTGCCTCAAATCCAAGAGTAGAAAATTTGCTAAGAGTCAATGGTGAAAGAGTTACCCTACCCGGCCTATGAATCCTTTGACTCATGCTTAGTTTTCCAAATCATACACCATGAGTCATCCCGCTATAGCCAAATTTATTCCTACCTCAAGAATGGAATTATCCCTAATGACCTATCTAAAAATGAAAAGAGAAGCCTAATATATCATGCATCACATTAATTAATCATTGCTAACGACATGTATAGACAAGGTCTCAATGGTACTCTACTTAGGTGTTTAGAACCTAATGAATATGAAAATGCTTTATGACAAGTCCACGAAGGTATATGTGGATCACACTCAATTGTTCTTACTCTAACTCTTACATGTTGGATATTATTGGTCTACTATGGAGATGGATGCCATTCACTTTGCTAAATCATGCAATAAGTGCCAACTTCATGATAATTTTACACATTATCTAGCAAGGGAGTTACTATCTTTCATAACCTATAAGTTGTTTTAGCAGTGGGCCTTTGATATGATCAAATAAATATATCCCTCATCCTCTAATGGACACAAATTTATCATAATAGCCATTGAGTATTTCACAAAGTGTGTTGAATCCATCCCTTTGATCAAGGAAACCGGTAAATAGGTGTCCATGTTTATCCTCAACTATATCATCTGTAGGAATGACATTCCCTCTTTTATTATAATAGACAATGAGGGCCAATTCAAAAACAAGGATATTGATGAATTGTGCGAAAATTTTGACATGAAGTAGTATTATTCATAAATCTATTACCCACAAGGGAATGGTCAGGGTGAAGCATCCAACAAGAATATATTGAAAATATTGCATCGAATGGTTAATAAGTCTGGTAGAGATTGACATTTTCAACTGAATCCAGCTCTATGGGCTTATAGGACCCGCATAAGTATGTCAATAGGAGCTACACCTTTTTCTCTTATTTATGGGTCAAAAGTAGTTCTACCTATTGCAGTAGAGCTTCCATCACTAAAATATAACTAAGAGGACTTGTCATTGATGAGGAGTACTAAATTTCAAGAATCCAAGAGCTTGATTTACTCGATGAGCATAGACAAGAGGTGTTTGATCACCTTAGAGTATATCAAAAATGGATATCTAGTGGTTACAACAAGAAAGTGAGACATAAAAATTTTCAGGTTGGAGATCTCATTTTGAGAGAAAATCCAAAGAAATGAACATATAGAGAACATAAGGGAAAATTTGAACCCAACTGGTTGGGACCCTTCATCATCACAACAACATATGGCTTAGGGACCTATCAACTCTCAACACTAGAAGGAGATATACTTTCTAATCCAATCAACATAGTTCGTATAAAGAAATTCTACACCTAACATCCCCAGTTCAACATGCTTGTACAACAAAAAGAGATCCTGAATAAATCCAAAAATAGTGGAAATCGATCCCGAAAAAAAATCCAAAAATAGCATAAAGTGTTCTTGAAGAAAAGAAAAAACATAAAAAAAATCCAGAAACAATGGTATCCTTGGTGAAAACATGGTAAACAAGCACCTTGATAATAAGAAAAAAAACCAAAATTTGAAAAAGTACAAAAAGAATTAAAAAACAAGAAAAAATTGCATTGGTGAAAACCTAGTAAATAGGCGCCTTGGTACCAAAAATAGAAATAAACTCCAAGTAGTGAAAACTTGGGAATCAGGTGCTACTTGTAATAAATTGCTCCATCTATCAATACAATTCTTGGCCATCTCACTTGCATCAGCTTTGTCTCTTGTATATATCTGCCAATGCTTTTGCATCCTTCTACATATCAGTTGGTCATGCATCCTAAAGCCATGGATTGGAGTCGAGTTATGGCTTTTCCTTAGGTTCTTCAAGTCCAGCTTTGGGAAACATTCTCATTCATCATAGGGGTTGTTAGATATTTTGTCAATACCCAAATTGGAGTCACTCATCATGACCTAACTCGAGTGTTCTGCCATAAAACAAAGGTATTTTGTAACATCACCCAACGCAAAACAGTATCTTTCAACACTATAAGCTTAACTAAGGGTGTTTTTTAAACACCAAACAAAAAAATAAAATTTTCCACAACAGTAATTAGAAAGAAATACACACGCACTTCAATTTATTTTAATAATCATTTCTTTTGAATAACTCTCTGATGTCTCTCGACTAGAGTAATAAGGAAGGAGTCTTGAATTTTCTTGATCTAAACTATGGGTAAGTGCAAGAAGTTGGGTCCCAATTTGGCGAAAGTCCTTTGGACTTGAAAAATGCCACTAGAAATAGGCATCCATCTTAGGCTCGGACACCCGATCCAAAATTCAAAAAATAGGCACCAATTGTTTTTCAAAATGGGTGCCCGTTTATATATATATATATATATATCTATATGTATATATATATATGTATGTATGTAT
>MU226275.1:1491194-1509047 GCA_018584345.1 Thuja plicata | reverse complement strand
ATCTCTTTACGATACTAGTTTTAAATACCTTATGATTGATTTAGCTAAGTTATTGATGTAGCTTATCTTATGATCTTGTATGTAATAAACTATGAATTTTATATCATGCATCTAGTTGTGTAGTCGTGTATATAGGTGTAGGAAATAGAGAGGAAAGGAGAAGTGTATGGCTTGACTATGCACATGCGTAATAGTTTAACATTCTCTACTTAACAGGGCCAACCATGTGAAGGTGGAAGCTCATCAAAAACATCAGGCAGTGATGCAAAATTTACTGTCTGTAGTCATCGTAACAGCATCAGGCGCCAACTTTAGCACAGTATGATCACTAGACATGGCTGTATGTCTTCTAATTTTAAGTTGCGCTGTCTAGTGATCAGTAGACAATGCAACTTAAAAGTAGAAGATATACAACCATGTCTAGTGATCATATTGTGACGAAGTTGGTGCCTGATGCTATTGCAACGACTACAGATAGTAAATTTTGCATCACATAAACACGATAGATGGGAAACATAAATATAGATATCACAACAACTAAGAAACATAAATGTAGATATCACAACAGCTGAGAAACATAAATGTAGATATCATGGTCACAATTATTTGGAGACACAACATAATTCAGTTGTATACCCAGACAATGCAACACAACCACTACTCCTCCAATTTGTAGAACTGGCACTGCACGATCAAAAAACCATAGATAAGGAATAAATTTTATCAATGGTTTTTGGATTGTGTAGTGCCAAATTTGAACTAGAGGAGTAGTGGTTGCATTGCATCATCTGGGTATACCACTGAATATGTTGTGTCTCTAAACAATTGTGACCATGATGCCTACATTTATGTTTCTCAAATGTTGTGTCCCAGGATCTCTTATGACCCTTTATGACCCTTTACGATCCCTAAGAATACATCTTAGAGATCTTAAAGTGTCGTAAAGAGTCATAAGAGTGTCCTACGAGGGGCCAGATGAGCTTCCAACTTCACATGGTTGGCCTTGTTAAGTAGAGAATATTAAAGTATTCTCGAAACCAAGTGAAGCTCAAACTAACATACCTTCATTATTTAATCAATGCTAAGAGACACATGGAAGATGTGTGATTACTGAGGGTGTTTTCATTGATTGACTGCATAGGCAGGGAAGCATGCGTGACACCATAGGAGCTTTCATAATTGGGGATTTTATTATTCTACCTTTATGAGATCAAAACATTGAGCTTGTGTGTACCATTTTTATATTTACGTTGTGTATTTTTTTTTATTTGGATCATTCTATAATATAAATAAATAAATATATATATATATAACCAAAAATTAGTATTGGTCACTTTTTCGATGTTGGTTGCCCTGTGATCGGTGTCAATTTCGATAAACTTTGGTCACAAATGAGAAACACTATGTTTGATGTTTCGACGAGACTGCTATGTGTTCAACGTTCAATCTAACCAATGTTGGTCACAATTGAGATGAGCGTTGGTCGCTAGATAAAAGGTCTGATCTGTGATTCTTCCAGCTTCAAGCAATTTTTTAGATGAAGATTCGGTCAATAATTCAACCACTAAGAAGGTCAATATATCAACGATTGCTTTTCCTGTCAAATAAGCGATGAGAAAAGTTCGACGATAGTTTTTGTCGTCGGCTCGACCAATGGGTCTCAAAAATTTGAGTAATCCTCATCAAAAAATAGGGTAAATTTTACTAGTGGTAAGAGCAATAAATGCCAAAGGCATTCAATAGGCATGGTGGAGACATGGGCTTAAGGAATCTTCATTAATGAGGCATTAATGAGAGCCTTAAAGAAGCATGGGAAGGGTGTAAGAGGGTGGCTTGAGAAAGTGGACTTGAGGGAAGGAATCTTGAGATTCCTTGACTTTCTTAAGTGGGTTGAGTTGTTAATCATTCCTTAATGGAATGTGACAACATTATGAGGTGGGTTAGGATGAATTTAGGATTAGAATTAGATTAGCATGGGGTGAATGGGTTGGGATAGGTTTGAACCTATGGTCAAAGTGGTTGAAGTGGGTTAGGTTAGGGGTTTAGGGGAATATTAATGAAATGAATTAAACTTATTTAATTCATTCAAAAATAGGATATTAATTATTTAAACAATTAATTGCTTTCTAATAATCAATAGGACTATAGCCATTTTAATTAAAATTAATTAGGCTAGGGGAATGGGTCATTTGCAAGTGATGAGACACATTGAGATTTATTTAATTCCTTTATGATTAAATACTATAGCCATATTTGAATTTGATTTGTTTTAATTGGTTTGAATTGATTTGAATTGTATGGCTGTAGTAGTTAATATAATTTAGTGATAAAAATCACCTACGACATTAAATTTGATTTAAAATGAATTATGCCAATGTAACATTGTCGTGACATAATTGGGGATATGATCACACTTAGGGGAAATAGGGTCTATTTTCTGAACAGACCAAATTCAGGTGGTTACATTTTCCCCTCTTTGAATTGATGTGCGAGAAGCACATTGATTCAAAGAAAGTTTTTGATTTTGACTTCAGAAAGATTGAGAATTTTTCTCATGATCGAACAAAAATGCCTGATGAGATCAGTCTCGCACTTGATCAAACTAAACTGATAGGATTGACTTTGAACTTGGTTGTTGTACAAAGGTCAATAAAATATTTTTAAAAGATATCAATCCTGAACTTGGTTGTCACCCAAAATTGATAATACTGATTTTGAACTTGGTTGTCATCCAAAAGCCAGTATGAAGCTGCCAGGAGCTTAATAAAAATCTTTTAAAATGAGCAAACACAAGATATCCAGCTTATGAGAACCAAATCTTTCTATCCAACAGTTCTGACTTAGTCAAGGAAACTATCGTGCCCCTAGTTTGTTTGATAATGAAGTCGGTTTAATGCTATTTTGAGCAAGAATTTAATTGATGATAGTGTGATCACGCCCCCTCAGGAATGAAATAGAATGAAAGAAATAAAATCCCTCAGTTGAAATAATGTATCACTTGCAGGAACGGGTAGGCCAAAAAGAACAGAGTAGAAGAACTGTAGAAAGAATGTGTGTTTAAGAATAAACACACGAGAACCAAGTTAATCACGTGAAAATGTGAGTTTGATTTCATTCCTGATTGATCAAAGATTTTGGGAATCATGGATATGTAAATATCTTGGATTTTAGATAAAAAATAGAAAGGAGTTTGAGCTCAAATCCTTATGCTTTTACTTCTTTCACAAAAGGCATCATGAAATCTCTAAATGCAGTTATATGCAGACTCTTAGGACTTGTCACTGATTTGCAGATATTGGAACATTTTTATCATTATTGTGCACTTTTTGGAATGGATACTACCTGATAGTACAACCATCACTAATACCCACTGATATTATGAAAGTATGAATACTATGTTTTATTTGAATGTCAGAAATAGACTTAGGCATCAAGGCATAGAAGCCAGGATGACAAGATAGTCACCTTCCTTTTAATATATCAGATTCTATGTAAGGCAAGATATTGGACCCGCAATGACCTTGAAAATTCATATCCTTGGGTACATTATGATTCGTATACCTTAGAGAGAATATAAATTTAGAAAACAAACAAGGAAATTGTGTCAACTTCACTGTAGTTTACATAACAAAGATCAAGATATATGCGACTATTCACCCCTAGTGGAAGCTCTTACCATAAACATCTAAGTTAGATGAAACTTATAGGGTATTTTGGAATAAATCAGCATACACAGAAAACTAAGAAAATGTTATACCCCCCTTCCTTGTGACTCTTTGTCTTTGCACAGACGTCATGGAGTAACTCGGAAGACATACTAACTGTCAATTGTGAATCAATCAAAATAAAATTCACAACTTCTTAGATTCCCCTAGTTAAAACGTCATTAGGACATAAAATAGTCATAATCAAACCAAGATCAAACTGTGTTTAAGTAGTATTGAGAAATACTAGTGATTCATTTTTAAAGCATAGTAGAGATTCAACAATCAAAATTTTTAGATTTTAAGCAATATGTGCTCCATGTCTTTGTACAACTTTCATCCTATTTTCAATCCAATGTAGGTCATAGGAACATCATTCATGTTTGTGCCATCCCTGTTTCATGAAAGTGACATTTTAGTGGAAGTATCAATAAGAATCATATCACAAGACAAACCATCCTATGATGACCTAGTAGACGCAACCTATCAAACTGGAAAAGATGTCCCTAGTGCGAAATGACTTGACCCTTAAGATAGAAACACAGACAAATCCCAAGCATGGATAAGATAGTTATTTAGGAAACAAAGTCAACATTTAGCACAGGTGCGGTCGTGAAAGCTTAGTATCAGTAATTTATTGATAGATAGAGCGCAGAATATGAGCAACGCTTGCTTTCCAGTGTGTGGAAGATTTATAAAAGATTACCAATTCTCAAGCATGATCACATTTGTGTTCCCCCAATGTCTAGAAATATTTAGGGTGTTTATAGATGGATTGATAGATCAGAAGTGGATCGGCCATGATGAATGAAGTGAGTGAATGTCACCCTCAAAGAGAGTCTCCTCAAGATTAACCAAGCTAGGGAAAAATGATATAGAAATGTAAGCACATAAAGTAGTATCAAATCTCATATGGGATAATGACCTCATGTCATGAAAACTATGTAGAATATCATGTAGTCCCAAAAGAGTGGACATGTCAAGAGAGTTCTTTAGAAATTTTTTTTCATTTTATTTTGTTCTTCCTTTTGATCAACACCAAGTGGTCAACTGATAAGACAACACCATCAAGATAAGGCATGGTGTAGTGATTTTTGGCTTGGAATAAGCAAGATCACGATAATGTGCAATAAATAAGAGAAAGTGAGTAAGATATACAATTTGTTCATGAATAGATCCAACCTAGTCAAGATCACTAGATGGAAAATGGATGAAATATATGAGGGATATGATGTCATGGAAGGAACTTTCCCCCAAGTGAAGAGTGCAAGTAGGAGGAATTACACATAACACCTATTTGCCAGGTTTTCATCATGGTACATATCCAAGGCGCCACAAGAAGTGGTTTTCACCATAGGATGAATCTTTTTCTCTTTACTTTTTCTAACAAGGCACCTATTTTTTCTATTTTTTTTTCAGATTTCAAGGAGGAACCTATGCATCTTTCTATTGGGATAATTCTCTTTTGAAATATATTCTATGATAGGCCAAGAACACTAAAATTATGCTCAAATATGTTGATAGGGTGATGAAATGGATGATAAGGAAGATGGAAGCCAAGATTTTATGCAATGGATTGGATGAGAGAAAAAGAAGGAATGTAAGGACCCAATATGGTAGGATAGTTGGTGACAAGATCAACATCAACACACTCTTTGAAGGGTAGTGTATGGATTGAGTTTTTGATGTATGAATTGGTAGGGATCTTGGTACACAAGGACCCAAGATGGAGGAAGTATTCAAGGTAATGGATTTTGTGACATGAGGACCCAAAATAGAGTTAGAAGATGGACAATGTGTGAAAGAAGACACAGTGGAAGCCTTTGGAAGCTTGGATGCCAATTCTGATTTTTTGTTTTTGTTCAAGCCTTTTAAGAGAGACTTGGGAATCCACATAACTCTTGATTTTCCTTTGCTTTTGGATGATTTAGAATGTAGTTCTTCTATTATGGGTTTAGGAACCCATATTTTCTTTGATATTATTCTTTGCTCAGTGTTGGAACATACTTCTACCATGATGGATTTAGGAACCCATAATTTCTTTGATATTATGTTCTTCTCTGTGGACCTTTGTGGTCTCTTGAATGTTTCCTTTTTCTTTGTGTTCACATGTCGTTTAGATTGGACATAGTGATCTTCATATGTAAGTGGATTCTTGAATTTTTGTTTTCTTTGTTTGACATCCAAATTTATTCCAAAAGACTTGGGATGTGTAGATGGATAAGAGTGATATGGAGGGTTCATATGGATGTGTTGATATGGAGGTTTTAGAGATGCATGTTTTTTTTAATCTTGATAGGAGATAGGGTAAGTGGATTGAGGGATATAAGGACCCAATATAGACGGAAGGTTTGAAGCTTTCCGCTTTTGAACATATGGACCAAGGATAGATTTGGAAGATGGAGAAGGTTGATTCTTGCTTGAAAATTGAGGAATATAAGGTGTGAAATGAGTATCAACATCTTTAGAGTGAGCTTCCTGGCCAAGGATATTTTGTTTGAAATTTATCTTCATAACCATAGGCTCATTTGTAACTTTGATAGGAGCCATTTTAACCAGAACCCTTGATACTTGAGGCAACTTATTGTCATGTAAGGGATTTGGAGGAATAATGGTTTCTTGAGGTGGATATGGAGGTTTATATGAAAGATATGATGGAACATGATGATCTTGACAAGGGTTTGTGTATAATGCAAGAAGAGTATCTTGCTCTTATTTTTCAATAGGATTTTCAATATCTGGAGCTTGCTTCAGAGATGGAGGGCTATGTAGCTCTTGAGATGGAAGGGTATCTTCTAGGAAGAAATCAAAAGATACGAGGGGATCATCTTTAGATCGTAGGGATATGGGATCTTTTTCAAATGTTGGAGGGGATAGGATAATGCCTTGATCTTGATCACTAGTAAGACTTGTTTCTTTGTTCTTTTTATTATCCTCTTGACATAGATCCACTCCAAAGGAAAAGATAGGAGTTTTAATATTCATGAGGGATTCTTGAAGGATTGTTGGGGAATTATCCAAAATAGGCTTTAAAGTACATGAAAGCTTGGATTCTTTGATCTTAGGAGAATTAAATGTACTTGCTGCAAGATATAGATTAGCTTGGATTTTTTTTTAAAGGCAGCCCTTGAGGGTAGACATAGTTATCATGAAAAACATTAGGATTTTTGTGTGATGGAGGATACTTGGATATCCTTCAAGCTTTGTCAGATGTAGGAATAATGGAAGAAGTAGAAGTAGTATGTAGCTCATTTCTAGACATAGGTTCATTATTTTGATCATGCTTGGGATTGGTATCTCCATTTGATAATTCATTAGTACCGTCAACTATGAATATGGCATCATCAATTAGATCTTGGATTTTTTGTTTTAACTCCATGCAATGTGAGGTTTTATGCTCATTATTTTGATGATAGGAACTATAGGTACTCACAAATGTCATTCCACATAAGGTGGTTTGAGGCAATGTGATGAGATTATTTTCAAGAAGCTCTGCCAGCATTGTTGTATAATATCGCCTCAAAGTAGTAAATGCTTTATCCCTTGAACATGTAGATCCACTTTAACTCTCCAAAGAGATGTTGGATTCAAGATTATGAGGACGTTGATCAAAGATAGGATTGACGTGATCGTATGAAATAATCTCTTGACCAAAGATAGGATTACTATGAGGAAGTTTATCCTTTGAAGAACGTGAATACCTGTGTGTCTTGTGATCATAGAGAAGAGGAAAGATTGATCTTAGTGAAGACCCATTTGATGAGGTATCCTTTTCTTATTTTAAGTCTTGAATTTCATATTTCAAAGCTTGCATCTTCTTAGATAGAGATTTAATGATAATTTCCTCTTCCTTAGTGTTAAGACCATAGGGTCTATCCCATGTGTTTTTAGCCATCATAAGATAGTCTTGATCAAAGTCTCAGAATGGTGCCAAAAGGATTTCCAAATTGTCCCCAAATGTGTGAGTTTGGGTTTGATGTTTCAAAGTGGTTGATCCCAGTGTCAGAGGGTTAGAATGCCCTGATAATGAGCTAAGAATCAAGTTTGTTTAGCTGAGTGTAAAGACCACACAATTCATGACCAATTATGAAAATCCAAAAGGACATGCAAGGTAGACTTGTGCAAAATTTTTGAAATAGCAACTGGCAGACCAGAAAAAGTAGTAGGGCCAGACTAAGGAGCCAAAAGGGTACCCAAATATACTGAATTTTTCTAAGAGATACCTACACAAATGCCCACTTTCCTAGATGCGATCCTCTGAATGTGACACTATGCTTTCCCAGATGTGATCCAGCATCCCGGATACGAGCTTTGATATCCCAGATTTGATGCAAAAATTACTAGATGTGAGCCAGCATCCCAGATGCAATGCAAAAATTACCAGATATGAGCCAACATCCTAGATGTGAGCCTCTAATGTTTTGTCATGTTTTTCTTGTTTTCTCTCAAAGTATGTGAAATTTTGTTTGATAATAAGGTTTTTCTGAGACTTTCCAGTGAGTGTAAAACATGTGTAGGCTCAGGATTGAAATTTGTTGCTTGTTTGAAGATGTTATCATTTTAGTGATCTTTCAGTTATGTCAAGCATTGTTGCATTATTAAAGGGGTAAACAAACACATCATTATGCCCTATTTCGAGGTGGAGGATTAAAATCCTTTCTCATTGACTTAGGCACACACTCAAATTCTAATCAGAATAGAACCATCATGATGAGTGTCTTTGGGAAATTACTTTTTTCCTTGCATAAGGATTATCACCCTTTCGCAGGTGAATCAAGAATTCTTTCAGTTGAAATGTTGTCTATTATTGGGCAATCCATTCAAAATTATCCCCCATAGAATCACAAGGAAAAATTGAGGTGTATAGCCCTATGAGTACTTAAGTATATGTAGTCTTGCAAGAAAGATTCAAGCGGCTCCACTCTACACATACCCAAGCATGTTCAAAGAATGATGTCAGAATTCTATGAATAAAACTGGCTCCATCTTTTGAGGCTTTGGCCTACGAGGAAGCGATTATTTATAGTGAGTTGGAAGGGTTGGTGTAAAACCTATCCTCACTTGGGTCATTCCTGGGAGTTTTTTTCCTCAATCGGTAGGCCCTCTACTATTGAATAAACTTACAAAGGATTGGATGATTCCTCCGAAGAAGAAGATCATACTCTCCTAATCCATGTTGTTTTCTCCCAAAAGAGAATCAAGCAAGCAGTTCGTTCCCTCAAGCAATGTTGTGCTCGATTTAAGATGTTCCTATTTAATGGAAAACTAAATTATTTTAAAAAGGAAAGTTTTCTTGTTCAATCAATCCACCATGTTAAATTAGTAGATTGTTTAATTTCTGATTCCCAAAATTTAGACAGTGTCCTTGTTCAATTAACCCACAAATTTAGTGCTTTGATTGTTCAGTTACTGATTTAAATCAAATTTAGTTTTGTTTTCCTTGGTTAAGTTATCTCCAAATCCCTTTCAACCCATAAACTAAGGTGTGAGTTTCTTATTGTCTTTAAAAAGGAAAAGAGAATAGTCCTCTCGTCAGTTTAGTCAAAAATTAGAAAATATTTTTTATGTAAAAAGCATGTAAAAATAGAGGTCAAGAAGGGGGTTGGGAAGCCTGAAAAACCACGTTAGTATTCTTTTCTTTAACACCCAAGAAAAATCTTTGATGCAACCTGCAAGCACTAGTTAAGCTGTGAAAAGATCAAAGAAATCAAATGTGCAAACGTTAGTGGTTAGGCAATGAAGTTCACAAAAAAAATTCCACCAGATGTGATCCTAAAATAATAGGATGCGATACCGTATACAAGATGCAAGCCTCTATCACTAGATGTGACTAAATGTTCCCCAGATCTGATCTTAAACCAAAAATGATCTAGGAAATCCCGGATGCAAACCTCATTTTCTGCGGTGCGAGTGCGTATCCTGGATGCGAGCCAGAATGACCAGAAATGACTCTGTAATGGAATCATGTGCATACAAATTAGTGGAAAATAGATTAAAAATGAGGCAAAGTTAGAAAACATGCCCCACGGTGGGTGCTATAAATGTGTGTGTATATTTGTGCACCTATTACCTGCGACACAAAACTTTAATAGGTCATTGCATTAGTGGAAAACATGGTTAGATGAGCGTATAAAATAACTAAAATCGACCTATTACTTTCTAACTAAGAAGAGTATGATAAGTAACACAATAGCCCTCATATTATTCTACTATCAATGACATATACAACTTAGCATGAAAGATTTGAGTTAACATGAGAAAGATATCTAAATAACATGCATTCTAGCTCTAAAAAGCATGAAACTAACAATGTATAAACATGAAATATGAAATGTGATATGAATCTATGTCTATTCAAACAGCATAACAATGCAATTTTTAATCTAAGATGAAGGCTTATTTGTGCTCAAAAACCTCTTCTATTTATAGAAGAATGAGGAGAGAGAGGGGGGACAAGGTGCATTAATGGAGTTCAAAACCTCATTAATGGTGTGTAAGAGTAATACATGCCGAAGGCATTCAATAGGCATGGTGGAGACATGGGCTTAAGGAATCTTCATTAATGAGGCATTAAAATGAGAGCCTTAAAGAAGCATGGGAAGGGTGTAAGAGGCTGGCTTGAGAAATTGGACTTGAGGGAAGGAATCTTGAGATTAGTTGACTTTCTTAAATGGGTTCAGTTGTTAATCATTCCTTAATGAAATGTGACAACATTAGGAGGTGGGTGAGGATGAATTTAGGATTAGAATTAGATTAGCATGGGGTGAATGGGTTGGGATACGTTTGAACCTATGGTCAAAGTGGTTGAAGTGGGTTAGGTTAGGGGTTTAGGGGAATATTAATGAAATGAATTAAACTTATTTAATTCATTCAAAAATAGGATATTAATTATTTAAACAATTAATTACTTTTTAATAATCAATAGGACTATAGCCATTTTAATTAAATTAATTAGGCCAGGGGAATGAGTTCATTTGCTAGTGATAAGACACATTGAGATTTATTTAATTCCTTAATGATGAAATACTATAGCCATATTTGAATTTGATTTTTTTTAATTGGTTTGAATTGATTTGAAATGTATGGATGTAGTAGTTAATATAATTTAGTGATAAAAATCACCTAGGACATTAAATTTGATTTAAAATGAATTATGCCAATGTAACATTGTCATGACATAATTGGGGGTATGATCACACTTAGGGAAAATAGGGTCTATAGTCTGAACATTCCAAATCTAGGTGGTTACAATTTGATATAAGTATTTGGAGGCATTCATCTTATAGGAATGAAGATAACTAGAGGTATAATATTGTGGTACTAAGTTTTAAGGTTTGATTATTGGAATATTTTGAGGCCACTGATTCACCCCTCCTCTCAGTTATTACTAACAATCGGTATAAGAGATTTTGTGCTAAGAAATGGAGTTTAACAACTCAAGCAAAAGATCACAAGATGAAAAAATGAGATGTGCCCAAGTTGAATAAAGACAACTTTGCATCATGGCACAACAGAATACGAATCCACCTATCAGGTATTGGAAATGATATTGTTCAATACTTAGAAACTAAATATGTGTTGCCTAAAGGACCTCACACTCTTGAACAATTAAGAGTCAAGCATGAGCATAATTGCATGATGATATAACTTTCATCATCACTCTTCGATGTTGAGTTTGAAGATGTCAAAATCTGCACCTCTGTAAATAAAATGTGGGATAAGTTGAAGCTTGTACATGAAGGAGATGCCAATGCACTCAGAGCAAAGGTAGAAAGCCTAAGAGGGAGGTTTGATGAGCTAAGGATGAAATAAGGAGAAAACATTACTCAGTATAGTTGCAGAATCAAAGAGGTAGTAAATGTCATCCAAGGAGTTGGAGGTGTACTTTAAGAGGAGACAATGGTAAGCAAAATCTTAAGAACCTTATTGCCTTTTTATGCTATTAGAGTTTCTTCTATTTATGAAATGAGAGTAGTGGCAAACAATATAGTTAATCTAAATAGTCTGATTGGTAGACTTATTTCATTTGAGATGAATAACTTTGACAATAGTGTCTTACCATCTATAGAATCTACATTCAAATCTTCTCTAAAGATAAGTAACTCAAGTCGTAGACATCCTATTAGAAATGATAGTGACAGTGACAATGAGGATCAAGGACTTGATGAAATTGAAGTACTAAAGGCAAGAATATTGTAGAGAGGCAAATGCAGATACAAAAGTAAATTACCACTTTTATGTTTCAATTGTAAAGAGGTTGGACAATTTGCTACAATATGTCCAAACCGAATAAAAGATGATAGAGGAAATGACAGACCATATGAGAAGAAGTTTGATAAAGGTGAAAATAGAGATTACCAAAGCAACCGACAATCTAACAAGAGAGATAACCAAGACGACAAGGGCAAAGGGAAGAAAGCTTGTTACCTAGTTGAGAACATATCTGATGACACCGACACTGAATCAGAAGAAGACATCGAGATGATATTTGTAGCCATGAAGGATGATTCAGATGAAGATGAAGAAAGGTATGTAGAAACTACACTCATATCTAAAGTTAGTAAATATGATGTCTGGATCATAGTTAGTGGCTACACTCACCATATGACCGGTGATAAACAAAATTTTGAGACTTTTGAATACTATAATGGTGGTTCAGTGAGAATGGTTAATGATACACCTTGTGTAGTTGAAGGTAAAGGAACCATAATGTTGAATAACCTAATTAAATGTAAAAATGATTACTAGGTTAAAGGACCGAATTACAATTTGTTAAGTGTTTGTCAGTTTAAAAATTCAGGTCATAGAGTAACATTTGAAAATAAGAAGGCAAAGATCTACAATGAATCAGGAAGGTTGATTAGTACCGGTGAGGAGATAAAAGGTAACCTTTTCTAACTTGATGACACTAACACCACTTGTTTGATGGCTAGAAATGAAGACATATGGTTGTGGCACAAAAGATTGTGTCATGTGAACTTTGACAACATGATAAAGATAAGAAACAAAAGGAATGTCAGAGGCTTACCGACAATGACTAAGCCTGAGCATATCATGTGCCAGAATTATCAAAACGGTAAGATGACAAAGTCTAGTTTCAAGAGAAAAACCCATACATCTACTGCAATTCTAGAATTAGTCCATACATATCTATGTGGACCCATGAGAACAAAGAGCTACTATGGAGATAGTTATTTCATTCTCTTTGTTGATGATTTATCTAGAATGATGATAGTCATGTTTGTAAAAGATAAATCAAAAGTATTTAAGATGTTTAAATGGTATAAAGCAATGGTTTAAATATAAAGTGAAAAGAAATTGAAATACTTAAGGTCAGATAGAGGAGGGGAATTTACTTCATAAGAATTCACTTACTATTGCAATGAGCATGAAATTAAAAGATAGGTTTCTGCACCAAGGAAACCACATCAAAATGGAATTGCTGAGAGGAAAAATGGGTCAATTGTTGACTGTGCAAGAACATTGATGATTGAGAAAAACGTCACTCAAACATTTTGGAGGGAAGTTGTCAGTAATGTTGTCTATACATTAAATAGAGTACAATTAAAGAAGGACACAAAGAAGACACCCTATGAGATTTGGTATGGTCATACACCCAATGTAAGTTACTTCAGAACCTTTGGTAGTCAATGTTATATATTGAAGGATGATAGAAATGGAAAAATTGACTAAAAAAGTGAAGAAGGTATCTTCCTAGGGTATTCAACCAAAAGCAAGGCTTATAAATGTCTTAACAAGTCATCTAAAAAAATAATTGAAAGTGCAAATGTGAAAATAGATGAATTTGTAGAAAAGAATGCTAAGGAAAGAAAAAAGGAACCAGAGGACTACAACAGGATTGTTTATATAGGAAACATGACACTCTACCCAAGCAATAGTGTGTCACTCCCGAGCATAAGAACATTGCACCTGAGCATCAGGCTACAATTATCAATGATCATAATAATATACAAGATGATGTTCAGAACAATGGAGATGAAAATGAAGGTGAAGAAGATGATTAGAATGATGAACACAGAGCTGAATCGAAACTTGCCAAGTATGTCAAAAGACATCATCCACAAAATCAAATCATAGGAGACAAGAAGACTGGAACAAGAACAACTAGAAGTAAGTCACTTAACACTAGATGTTTACTTTGTGATTTTGAGCCTATATCTGTTTACATTGCACTTGAGAATGAAAAATGGGTCAGTGCTATGAATGAAGAGATATAACAAATTGAGAAGAACAATACATGGACACTAGTACCAAGGCTAGATGACAAGAATATCATCGGTACCAAATGGATATTCATACACAAGTTGAATGAGAATAGAAAAGTCACTAGAAACAAAGAAAAATTAGTATGCAATAGATATGCACAAGAAGAAGGTATTGATTACGGTGAAACCTTTGCACCCGTTGCTAGACTAGAAGGAGTTAGAATCTTACTTTCTTATGCTGCATTTAAAGGATTCAAGGTATACCAAATGGATGTCAAAGCTGCATTCCTAAATGGAATACTTGAAGAGGAGGTATACATTGAACAACCAGAAGGGTTTGTTGATCCAGACAAGAGAAACATGGTATGTAGACTACACAAAGCCTTGTCTGGATTGAAAAAATAACCAAGAGCATGGTATGATAGACTTTACTCATATCTCATTAGCATAAAATTTGTTAGAACAAGTGAAAATAGCAATCTGTACTTAAAAGAAGATACTGATGGTAATATTCTAATTCCTAAAATATTTGTTGATGATATCATTTTTGGGGGAAATGAATTTCTATGAAAATCCTTTGCTAATGAAATGATCAAGGAATCTGAAATGTCTATGTTTGGAGAGATCAAATTCTTTCTTGGTCTATAAATTATTCAACAAGATGCATGCATTTACATCACTCAGTCCAAATACATCAAAGAAGTGCTGAAGATTTTCAAGATGGAAGATTCCAAACAATTTGAAACACCTATGGATATTGGATGCAAGCTGACAAAATAGGACAAGACAAATGAGGTAAATCAGACCTTATATAGATCAATGATTGGAAAACTAATGTATGACCAGATATAGCACATGCAGTGGGGATAGTTGCAAGATTCTATGCTAATCCCAATGAATCACATATGACTACTATCAAAAGAATTTTGATATATCTGAAGAACATCGAGGACTATGGCTTATGGTACAAAAGAGAAGTAAAATGTGAGCTACAAGTCTATACAGATGTTGATTGGGCTGGAAACATTGATAACCAAAAATAACAACTTGAGGAGCATTCTTCATGGGTGATAGACTTGTCACATGGATAAGCAAGAAACAAGGATGCATCTCTCAGTCTACTACAGAAGTAGAATATGTGGATTCTGCTGCGAATTTCTCTAGTATTACATCAATCAAACAATTACTGGAAGGTATGCATATGAATATTCTTGAACCAGTAATTATCTATCGTGATAATACCAGTGCAATAAACATTTACAAGAATCCAGCCATGCATGCTAAGACTAAGCATGTTTCTATCAAGTATCACTATCAGAGAGAACAAGTGCAAGAAAAAGAAGTGACAATGGAATATGTTCAATCAAAGGAATAGTTAGCTTATATATTCACCAAGCCATTATCGAAGGATACATTTGAGTACCTAAGACAGAGACTAGGGGTTCAACCCTTGTCTATCAGTCAGTAATCTGAGTAAGAGGTTGCATTAGCCTATACCAAATCCAAAGATTAGTCATGTTGATGCAAACACTGAAATGAAAAGAAAAAGATATATTTGTGCATTGCAAGGTACATATCTGCACAAAAAATCATAACATTGTATTGTTGATGGATAGAGAAATTCAAGGAATATATTATGCAAAGGGATAGAACATGATATAGATGATAAAATGAAGAGAAGTATTTTTGTTTGGAATTGTTATCAAAGGGAGAGATGATATTCTAATTATCATAAAGGAAAAGGAAGAGATGTTCTCATTATCCTAAGGAAGAAATCTTCTTTATCACACAAAGGGAGAGATGATCTCATTATAAAAAGGAGAGATATGATAAAAGAAGAGATTATATCATTATCCATGAAGAGAAGTTCCTGAGAATCATAAAGGAAGAGTTAATCAATATTATAAGGGAGAGAAATTGATTACATATAAAATATCCATCTAAGGGAGAGAAATTGATTACATATAAAATATCCATCTAAGGGAGAGAAGTAACAAAGGAAGAGACTTCACACAAAGACAAAGAATGATGTCAAAGGAAAAATAGATAATCAAGAAGAGGAATAGTCAAGACAGAGCACATATCATAACATAGATATTAGATGATACATCTATCCAGAGAAGGGATTAAAGATTGAAGACAACCACTCTGCAAGAAACAAATCTAAGTTATTTTTGAGCTTACCAAGAGCTAGACATTTGTAATAGTTGCATTAGGAAAGCTTGATGAAACAATATATTTCATATTGTATTAGTGATAGTATAGTATGATAATGTAGTATGTTGCCATGAATACCAAAGGGAGAGATTGATGACATGTAAATGATTGAATGTTTTAATATGTTAAGTTGATCATCGAAATGTAGAAGGATAATGCAAGATATTAAATCAGTTAATGGATTATATTGTCACTGATGTCAACTTGATATAATCTAATCTGTTATAATCCAAGTGTCAAAGACTTCAAAGAATCAGAGAGATAAACATTATGCTTTCTATAATGCATAAAATACAAGTATTCACAATGTGACTACAAACACCGATGGTTAGTGTAAAGTGACGGATAGAGATCACCGACAGTCAAGTCACAGTGATGCCCTAGAAAGAAAACCAATGAGCATTACCGAAGAGAAGAATCAAAAGCATACCCGACAGCCAGAAACATAGTGTAAACCAAGGGAGAAGCCCTAGGAGAACTGGAGTGTTGACCAACACTATCAAAGAGTTAAACCAAAATTAACTTGAGTTTAGAAATGATAAAATATCTAGCTAGCAGAGCTAAAAATAGAGTTAACGGGTAGTTATCATTGTTTTCATCGACAAGATAAGCTAGAGATAAGTAAATGATTTAAAGTTGATTTGTCTAGTTGGCAAGAAGATCTCAACAAGATAAAATAGGATTTTTTCTTTAAATGTGATTGGCAAGAATTGTGGATCATGCCAAGATCAAGAAAATCAAGAACCTAACAATGGTGATATCATGTCTATAAACAGACAACTTAATTCATTATGAATTGGTGTTGGTGAATGAAATCAAAAGAGGATGCTGAAGAGTAACTTCGTACAGTGCTGATCAACAAGATGAGGAAAGAGATAAATAATTATGTGGATACCAAGCAACAAAGCACAACATCACTGAGCAAAATCAAAGTGGAGAAAAGGTATAAATAGAGTTATATTGATCATAATAGTTTTGTGAGATTACAATAGATCTAAAAATCTGCAAGTATAAGTTGTATATGTGAACAAATCATACTATTTTAGTTTAACCATTGATTTAGAAAGTCTATTAATTGAGCGGGATTTAAAGATCCTTTTTATATTGAGATACATCCAATGGAGTATCAAAAAGTTAGATCATGAAGATAGCATGAGATACTAGATACCTATTGACAAGCCAAGTGAGTGTTTGATCAAGGATGGTAGCATAAAGATGCCTGATATCAAGTGACAGACTACAATTTTAAATCCTCTAACAAGGTCACCCCTAACAATGTGTTTGTAACCTTTAACAAGGTTATCTCTTCACCGAGCTCACTTTAGAAGAGTGAAAATTTTGGGTTACCGGTCTTAAGTGGTTTTTCCCTTACCACGGTTTCTACGTTAAAATCCATGTGTCAATGTGTTTATGAGTCATTACTTTAGTGTTTTGCATTACACTTAACTTAATTGGATTGATCGGTATACTCTAGATAATTTATTGTCTTTCAGTAAATTAACAAACTTCTATTCAGTAAATCTACAGTAAAAGATTTTACAAAGCATTCCGAGGAGTAGTAATTTGATATAAGTATTTGGAGGCATTCATCGTATAGGACTAAAGATAACTAGAGGTATAATATTGTGGTACTTTGTTTTAAGGGTTGATTATTGGAATATTTTGAGGCCACTGATTCACCTCCCTCTAATTTATTACTAATATAT
>MU226275.1:1464237-1490988 GCA_018584345.1 Thuja plicata | reverse complement strand
TATATATACATATATATATATGTGTGTATATATATGTATGTATGTATATATATATATATATATATGTATGTATGTATGTATGTATATATATACATACATACACACACACACACACACATATAAGAAGCTCATTTTGACATGCCGATTTATTATATTTAAGAAATGGGTACACATTTTTAAATGTGTGCCCATTTTTTAAAATTTGAATTTACAAGATCACCCTTTGCATTGGATTTTGGTTTGGGACTAGCTTGGTGGGACCAAGCCTATGCTTGGACCTCCAAAATAATAGCTCAGGCATTTGAATACCAGATTTATGTCTTGTCGTAATTTTTGAGGGTCTTCCTAATCAAAGTTTTTGACAAAATGAAAACCCATTAGAGATCTTATTGTGTAGATTTCAAAAATATAAATTTTATAGTGATATGATCAATTTTACTATTTTTACAATATTTTTTAATAAAAAGTGGTACCTAAACTTAAAATAGTAAGATTCACTAAAACTTTAATAACTTTTTTGTTTTTAAATTTTTTTAAAAATAATTTATATGACATCAATCTACATTGAATTTCCTTGAAGATTAAAAAAAAAGGGAATTTTGAAAAAATAGGAAGTTTTCATCAAATTATGGTGGTCGTACATGAGAGGTTTCAAAAATATATACTATAGTCAATTAAAAATTAAGTAAAAAGAATAGCCAATAAAAAAAGAAAAAAAATTCTCATCAATCTTTGGTGTCTTAGGTATATTTCCACAGAAGGATAAAGAAAATTTCATTTATTTAGGTCAAAATATGCTGGTCATACACGTGTGTGATATGGTTTTGAAACAAGCATTTTGAAAAAGTAGTTTTTAAACATGCCTACTAAAATTAATTTCCACCATCTGGGTATTTAAATAATGAAAAATTCTAGTTTACTAATACTATTTCTGAATACAAGAATGCAAGACTACTGGAATACAACTGAACACATCCTTCATTTCCATGCAAAATCCCTTTTCAATTTCTTTAAATTCATGCTTGAATTACTCAATTGTCTATTACCCAGTTTAATGTATCATCCTAAAATTCATACATATATTCCCTTCCAGCAGTCAGATGATAATAATAGAAATATTTGTGGGTTCAGCATAATAAAGAAAGTATGTATGCACCTTATTCGCTGTGTATGTTACGAAGCCCATGCTGCTACCTCCTGTGTAAGCCACGACTGCAAGTAGGCAATGATATTATCCGAAATGTTTGATGTGTGAAACATAACTAGTGTTGTGTGCTGTGTATGTCTTACTCCATGCGTTCAATAACTCCCTTCCACTTTTGATTCCTCCACAGCAGCATCAGTATTGGAAGACCCACGCATCCAATGGCTTCCTCCACGTACCAAGTCTAGATGTTACTCTCGGGTCCCAGACTCGTCCGTATTCATTCCTCAGCCCACGTGATAGTAGTAGCATTTGGGTTCGATAATTTCTTACAAATTTAGATATAGTTCCAAACGGAACTCAGCAACCCGCGTCAATGCTTCTCTGCTGCCTCCACCTTTCGTAAGTTTATAGTGATCTGTGGAGCCCACACTCCCTTACTCCTGACCGCTGGTGCCAGGTGTAGGAACCGACACCACTTCCTTGAAAATTCCACGCGTTAATTCTTATTCACCCTCTGTCATTCATTTCCACGCAAGGAGCCTACTTCCCTTCTCCCTCCTTAATACGTCCAAATTGATTTCCACTAGGCTAGGAACATTGTCTGACGAAAGGAAATGTTTGTCGACTTTCTCAAAAACTATCACCAATATATTTTTAAGCCTGCCTTACCATCTTCTCAGCTGCCCATTTAAGAATTGAAATTCCTGTAGAAATTCCTGTAGAATCTAACTAACCACCTTATATAACAAAAATCGCATATATTAACACTTAATTTTAATATTGCTTTATTAATGAATTTTAATTAATTAATATTAAACTCATTGTTAATTAATATTAAATAATTAAATCATTCAATTTATTCTGAATTTATTCCATACTTAATTAGGGGACATTACAGTCTCCCCTGCTTGTTTTTGCTTGCCCACAAGCAACTGTAAATTTGGATGGGAGAGAACCTGCTCATTTTCCCAAGTGGCATCTTCTAATGGCAAATTTGCCCATTTGATGAGATATTCACGGATAGTCCTGTTACGTAAAGGCCTGTCCCGAGTTTCCACAATCGCTTCCGATATCATCTCTAACTTCCCTTCATCAGTCAAGGGCGGTAATTCTGCTGATACTGTAACTTGTTGTCCCAAAGCCTTCTTAAGACAGGAAACATGAAACACGTTGTGTATCTGGCTACCTGCAGGTAATTCCAATTCATATGCAACCTGGCCAACTTGACAAACAATTGGGTAAGGACCATAAAAATGAGGCTTTAATTTCTCAGCTCCACTACGCTTGAGCAAAGACTGACGGTAGGGCTATAATCTAAGATAGACTAAATCACCAATCTCAAAATAGTGTTCCACTCTTTTCGTATCAGCATACATTTTCTGCTAGTGCTGAGCGCGGTGTAAATTTTCCTTAAGGGCTTTCAAAATATCCTGGCTTTCCTGAATCCAATCACGTGATTTGGGCACATTACTTTTATCAAAAGAAAGATCAACAAAGGATAAAGCATCGTATCCATATAATGCCTTAAATGGGACCATATGTATAGATGTATGGAAAGTAGTATTACAACAATACTCTCCCAAATGCAACCACCGCACCCAAGCTTTTTGGTGCCCTGCGACATAATTACGAAGGTAACCTTCAACCCATTTGTTGACTATTTCTATTTGACCGTCGGTCTGGGGATGATAACTCATACTATGATGCAATGTTGTACCTGTCAATCTAAATAATTCTGCCCAGAAGTTACTCAAAAATCTGCTGTCACGGTCACTAACTATATTCCTTGGTAACCCATGTAAACAAAATATTTCTTTAAAAAACAATTCAGCAACTTGAATAGCTGTGAACTCTGTAGTGATAGCAAAGAAGTGTGCAAATTTTGTGAGTCTATCCACTACAACAAAAATACAATCTTTACCTTGAGCCCGAGGTAAACCTGTGATGAAGTCCATTGAAATGCTCTCCCATTTTTGTTCCGGAATAGGTAATGGTTGTAATAGCCCTGCAGGATAAGAATGTTCTACTTTATTCTACTGACATGTGATGCATCCCTTGACATACTGTAAAACATCATCTTTAAGCCCTTTCCAAGTGAATCTTTCACGAATTTGCCTGTAAGTTTTAACATAACCTGGATGTCTTGATAAGGGTAAGTCATGAAGTGTTTGCAAGATTCTTAGTTTTAATTTAGAATCTGGCACCAGAAAGATTCTATCTTTGTAGTAAATAATATCATTCATCACTTTGTATCTATCATCCTGAATATTTCCATCCAGTAAATCACAAGCAAATGTATTCTTAGCATATTCAACGGACAACAAAGATTTCCAATCAGCTGACACCCCACTTAGAGMATTTAATTCTGGCTTCCTAGACAAAGCATCAGCCACCACATTGTTCTTACCTTTAATATATTCAATTTCAAAATCATAAGCTTGAATTTTKCTGATCCAMTTTTGTTGCCTATCATTCAAATCCCRTTGATTAAGAAAATACCTCAAGCTATTATGATCAGTTTTAACCACAAATTTGGACCCAACTAGGTATTGTCTGAATTTAGTTAAGGCATGCATAATTGCTAACATTTCCTTATCATATATGGAATACAATTTTTGAGCACTAGTGAGGTTCCTGCTTTCAAAAACTATTGGATGTTTATTTTGCATTAACACAGCTCCAATTCCTTTACCCAATGCATCACATTCTAATACAAAGGGTTGATCAAAATTTGGCAAAGCAAGGACACAACAAGAACTCATTACCTCATTGAGTTTGTCAAAGACCTATTGTGACTCTGCAGTCCATCTGAATGCCCCATGTTTGGTAAGATCTGTTAATGGTTCTCTAAGCTATGAAAATCCTTTAACTAATCTTCTGTAATAACTGCATAGACCAAAAAAACCTCTTAAATCAGAAAGAGTCCGTGGAGGTAGCCAATCTAGGATAGCCTTGATCTTTTCTTGATGTACCTGCACACCTTTAGCATTGATCATATGTCCCAAGTATAAAATTTCTATCATACCAAATTCACATTTAGAAGCTTTTTCATAAAGAGATTGATACTCCATTATACTCAAAATTTCATCAATATGTTTTAGGTGTTCTTCCCATGTTTTGCTGTAAATTAGTATGTCATCAAAGAAAACAAGCAAGAATTTTCGCAGTTGCTTATTAAAAATATGGTTCATACAAGACTGAAATATTTCTGGAGCATTCGTTAGTCCAAAAGGAATAACCAAAAATTCATAATGACCATAATGACAATGGAAAGTAGTTTTATGAATATCTTGTTCCCTTAATTTAATCTCATGATACCCTGATCTTAAATCAATCTTAGAAAAATACACAGCACCGTGCAATTCATCCAATAGTTCATCAATGCGAGGAATCAGATACCTATTTTTTATGGTCTTTTTTATTGAGGGCACGGTAATCTATACACATGTGTAGGGTTCCATCTTTCTTTTTGACCAATACTACTGAAGATGTGAATGGGCTGGAACTAGGCCTGATGTGCCCCATCTCCAATAACTCCTTAATAGTTTTTTCAATTTCATCTTTGAAAGCTTTAGGGTGCCTGTATGGAGTAGTAATGACTGGTTTTGCTCCTTCTTCCAATTCAATAGTATGTTCAAAACCTCTATCAGGGGGTACTCCTGGAGGTATATCACTGAAAACCAATTTATGAGAATCGATAATTTGCAACAAATCATCTGAATAATGCTTTGATTCAAAACCTGTTACCTTAGTAGAAACCAGACATTGAGCTGACCATGCAACCTCACCATGACGGAAAATAGCCTCCATTATTTTTGCAGTAACAATCCTGGGACCACCATTTGACATTCCTCTGAGTATCACCTTTTGCCCATCAACTTTGAAGGAAAACTCCATGCGTTTAAAACTCTGGGAATATTTATCCAATGTTTCCATCCACTGAATTCCTAACACCATGTTAGTATCCACCAAATCAATCACATAAAAATCATCAGTTACTATGTAATTACCCAAAGAAATACTCAGTTGTGGAACCTTATGTGTACTTACTAAATTAGTGCCACCCGCAACTTTCACATCAAAACCTTCATGTTTAACTACCTGTAAATTGCATTTCTTAACAAGTGCAACATCAATAAAATTATGGGTAGATCCAAGTTATAATCATAACAATAACTCATTGCCCTTGTAACACCCCTCTTACCCTGAAAATATTGTAATGAGGAATTCCTGTCATAGAGGCTATTACACCACCTGCCTGTTTATTTTCTTGTTCAGACGCAAGAACTATTTGGGAACCTTCTATATTAGGATCTATATTTTCCTCATCTTCAATATCTGATGTTACTTCGATATAATGTATTTTCCCCTTGCCCAAACACCTATGACCTGGTTGCCATGATTCTTTACAACTGAATCACAATTTGCGTCTCCTAAGTTTATATCTTTCGTCTTTATCAAACTTGGGTTTTGGAAATGATTCTTTATTGACAGGTTGTTTGTCTTTATCCAGTTTTGTAAAAGGGCCTTTATTCTAGATTTTCCCCTTTGAGGACGGTTCCAATTCTCTTGCCCTCTTAATAGCTATCTAGAGTGTCAAAGGATTTAAAGATTTCACCCAACCCTTCAGAGAATCAGAAAGCCCGTCAATGAAAATAACAATTTTGTGTCTCTCAGAAATCTTAGTAACAAACACAGCCAATTTCTCAAATTCTGTTATATAATGTTCAACTACCCCTGTCTATTTTAGTTGTGTTAACTCTTTTAAATGCAATTCAGGATCTTTGAAATCAAACCTATCAATGAGACGTTCAGTGAACTCCAGATATGTCTCTACTAAATTATGCCCCAAGGTGACCTGTCCATGGTGCCACCATTCATGAGCAACTCCATCTAGATGTAATGCTGCATATTTGATAGCTTCATCCTCCAGTATAGGATTTAATTGAAAATAAGTTTCTATCTTTTGAACCCATTCCCTGGCTGATGTCTTGCCCGCGCCATCAAAATAAGGTATGGACATCTTCCCTATTTTCCTTTGTAACTCATTATTGTGATTTCTGCCCCTATTTGGCCTATGTTTCATCCTAACATCCATGTACTCCCGAAATGTCATGTGAGATCTGAATTTTGCCCCAGCTGCTTCCCAATCATTCAAAATTTCATCTTGTACTTCCCTAACCGTAGGTTCTTGTCCGGGTAGTAAATTTCTTGGAGTAAAGTTTGGCAAGGAAGGTCTAGCTGTTGCTGTTCTTTCAGGCTGATTGTTATTTACTGATCATTCATCCCTCCCACCATCATTTTGATTTTGATGTAAATTTTGAGCCATAAATTGAGTCATCAAATTGGTCATTGTATTTATATTATTTTGCATATCCTGTTGGCTTCTTATCAAGGCCTTAATTAAGTCCCTATTATTTTCCGGTTCCCCCATGTTATTGTCGTGTTCAAAAATAATCTCCTCTTCAATTTCAGTATGACTTTCCTCTATTTCAAATTGTGGAGTTGAACTAGAAGGACTGGTTGAACTTTGAATTTGGCGTTCTCTGGTATTACGGAAGTTGTAGTGGCCTGATGGCATATTCAGTTAAACATATTCTCAGTTTCCGTTTTGATGACACAAGCACCCTATAGGCCAGCAAGATAGAAGGCTCTGATACCACTGAAAAATTCCATTTTACTAATTCTATTTCTGAATACAAGAAAGCAAGATTACTGGAATACAACTGAACACATTCTTCATTTCCATGCAAAATCCCTTTTCAATTTCTTTAAATTCACGCTTGAATTATTCAATTGTCTATTACCCAGTTTAATGTATCATCCTAAAATTCATACATATATTCCCTTCCAGCAGTCAGATGATAATAACAAAAATATTTGTGGGTTCAGTGTAATAAAGAAAGTATAGATGCACCTTATTTGTTGTGTATGTTACAAAGCCCATGCTGCTACCTCCTGTGTAAGCCACGACTGCAAGTAGGCAATGATATTATCTAAAATGTTTGATGTGTGAAACATAACTGGTGCTGCATGCTGTGTATGTCTTACTCCACGCATTCAATGACTCCTTTCCACTTTTGATTCCTCTGCAGCAACATTAGTATTGGAAGACCCACGCATCCAATGGCTTCCTCCACGTACCAAGTCCAGATGTTACTCTCGGGTCCCAAACTCATCTGTATTCATTCCTCAGCCTACGTGATAGTAGTAGCATTTGGGTTCAATAATTCCTTTCAAATTTAGATATAGTTCCAAACGGAAATCAGCAACCCGCGTCAATGCTTCTCTTCTGCCTCCACCTTTCGTAAGTTTATAGTGATCTGTAGAGCCCGCACTCCCTTACTCCTGACCACTGGTGCCAGATGTAGGAACTGATGCCACTTCCCTGAAAATTCCACGCGTTAATACTTATTCACCCTCTGTCATTCATTTCCACGCAAGGAGGCTACTTCCCTTCTCCCTCCTTAATACGTCCAAATTGATTTCCACTAGGCCAGGAACATTGTCTGACGAAAGGAAATGTTTGTCGACTTTCTCAAAAACTATCACCAATATATTTTTAAGCCTGCCTTACCATCTTCTCGGCTGCCCATTTAAGAATTGAAATTCCCGTAGAATCTAACTAACCACCTTATATAACAAAAATCGCATATATTAACACTTACTGTTAATATTGCTTTACTAATGAATTTTAATTAATTAATATTAAGCTCATTGTTAATTAATATTAAATAATTAAATCATTCAATTTATTCTAAATTTATTCCGTACTTAATTAGGGGACATTACAAATAATTACATATTTGAAAAGTAGTCTCCGAGCACTAAATTTTTTATTAGTGAAGTGTGTTAGATTCAATTTCTTAGTTCCTCAAATTTTGACATAAATTGATAGAAAATTTGAAAAATAGGGAAAACAATTCCACATTTTGCGCAAAAGTGGAACTCAATTTCATGTAGCCACCCGTATGTTATTATTGATGTCACTTAGCATGTCTTTTGAGTGACTCTATGATGTCTTCGTACTAGAGGAGCAAGGATAAGGGGCATGATATTTTCTTTTGTTGTTTCCTGTGGGATGTATCCCAATGATGTCTACTGGTATAGATATTACATGATGTCTATGAAAAAAACATTTATATATCCAATAAATAGGATAGTGAACCATAAAAAGTCCAGATTCTGAAACACCATCAAATATCTATACTAGACACAAGGGGGAGTTCATTCCTTGTTTTTTGAAATATTATTGAATTCAGATTGTCATATTGCTCGAGGCACTCTAGGATGTCAAATTACTAGAAGCCCAAGGAGGGAATATGATATTTTCTTTGTCTGTTTCTTGTGGAATATTTTTCAAATGAAATCAAAGGTCAAATAATTTGGGTGTCTATTATAAGAGCCTTCACAATTCATTATGATGCACCACACATACCTTGATTCTAAATATGTGTACCCTAGATGGAGGTTGGGAAGATTATTCCTTGTCTCTTTCATGCAACTGATACTCAGGTCAACACAATTTTTCATACTCTAATGTTTGTATCAAATTGCAATACTAAAATATAGTGAAATCAATATTCATATCACCATGGTCACTTGAGTACTAGTGGCAGTTATACTTGATTGAAAATGCGAGGAAGATGATATTAATATCATCAAGGTTAACTATGTACCACAAGTGGCCATATCTATTTCCACATTACAAAATGCTCAATGATGAAATGCATAAATAAAGATCAAAAGAAAAGACAAGGTCATCATGAAACATGCATAATAGGCTGCATTCATTTAGTGTTGCATTCATTTGCCTTGATTGAAATGAGCTAGGCAAACTATCTTTGTGAGAGAAAATCAAAATGAGTTGACATAAACATTGGGACTTAATTCAATCTGGTGACATCCTCACATAAATATGAACATGATCACTTGATAAATATGGTCATTCATAGGATCATCATCGGACACTACTTCACTAGCATAGTACCATTCCTTATCCTTTGGAATAATTAGGCTTATAAAATATAGGCTTACATTTAGGAACCCTTGTAGGACATCTAGATGCAAAATGACCAATATTATTACAAGAAAAATATTTCAGGGATAACTTTCCTTAAAATTTGCACTTACCTCTCTTTTCCCTTTTTCTATAAGCACTACAAGTTCATCCAAGTTCCTTTCTTTTTCCTCTATTTCTGCCCATTCATTAGAATATTTTTCAAGCTTTGCATATTTGTTACCTCTTCTAGTTCACATAAGGCTTCATATGGTCTTTTTGGACCATTATGAAAAGTAGCCTTAAATGAAGACTCTACTTTAGGTAATGCATCATGTAACTCTACGGTCTCAAAGTTGGTCAACTTAGAAATCATGACATCTCTATTGAATTTTTGTGCCAATGGTATTATCTCCTATGTCGCTTGCACTTTAGTCTTGTAAGAAGGTGTCAAGGATCTAAGAAACTTTGTGATCACTTCTTATTTATTATATGTGCCTCCTAAGTTTTTGATTCCTGTAACAACCTATGTAACCCTCTGTACATATGCTCTGACATTATAATCATCTCACATCCTTAGATGGGTATGTGTAGGATCATGGTATGCCAAATAGGTCCTTAAGTGGCAATGAAAATTCAGAAAATCAGGGTTAGGAAATTTCACATAAAAATTTGAACAAGTTATCAATCTTATATCAAAATTATGTGAGAAGAGAATCTATATAAAATTGAATTTAGTTTCTAAGATAATAGCCCTTTTTTGAAAAAAATTAATTCTATAAGGTAAAAATTTCAAATTTCAATGTAGTAGTATGAAAATTTTAGAAAAAAGATAAGTAGATGTATGTCTGACCACCTTAAACACAATCAAATGATAATATTTTTTTACAAGATTCTATATATAAGTAGTAGACTCATGTCCGGATGATAAGTAGTTTTCGGTGGTAATTGACAGTTCCGTCGACGAGACTCAAGTTAGCTTCATGATCTCCGTCCATTGGGCATCATTGGAATTTTACTCATCGGTCAACCTTCTGACTTTGCTCGTCGGGCATCACTATGGCTTTGCTCATCGGACAACACTATGTTTCTGATCGTCAGGTATCACTGTGACTATTCTTCTTTTCTCTAACCATCAGTGTGCACTCCATCAGTTTTTTTGTCACTAAGTGAATACTTGACTTTTATGCATTGCTGAAAGCATAACCTTTGTTCCACTAATTCTCTGAGGTCTTTGGCATTATGTACATGACCATACAGATGATATTAAGTTGACATCAATGACAATACAATACATTACCCGATTGAATGCCTTGCATTATCTTCAACTTAACAGTATCAAACATTCAATCAGTTACATGTCATTAGTACAACCCCTCCCATATATTCTACAAATGAGAAAATTTTATAAAATATATCATATTTCCAACCCAAATCTTTCAGAGAGGCATTGTGGGTTAAAATATTTAGGATTCATCCAAGACCTAATTTTGTGTTTTCAAAGCAAGAGACACTGGAAAAGGGAAGGAATATAGCCGAGGACAAGGTAAGTGTCCTTTTTCCTCAACTAAATCCCTAACCATTTCACCTAACTAGAAAATGATTGAAGCTATTTCTTCTTAGACTATGAGGCTGAGAAATGTGCTTGTGCTTCTTACAATAGTAGACGCTTCTAGAACCCCTTCTTTAAAATCTCCTAGTTATTGGATACAAAATATATAGACAAATCATCTAGTAATTCATGTATCCATTTGCAAGGTGACTCAAAAAGGTCTATTTCTATACTCTCAAAGAAGATGAGATGGAAATAAATTTTATTAAAACATAGCTTTGGATCGTTGGAAGATGAACATATTGTGCCCTTCCCTTCACTCCAGAAATCATTAGTGAGAAAATCCTTTCCCTTTCAAGATTTAGGTTTCTTTTAATCAAGGATTTTATGGTAATCTTGTGGGATTTATTAATCATCTTTCTTTCTTTCTTTACGAGTGCCAGCAAGAAGATGAGTCCACTTTTTGGCCAAAAAGTGGAACTGTTTTTCTTATTTTTTCAAATTCATCCTATTTTACCTAAATATTTGAGGCACTTAGACATGGAATCTTCCAAAAAGTTGATAACATAAAAATTTAGGATTCAAGGACTACTTTGTAAATATGTGATTTTTTAAAATACCCAGATGATAAATTTCAAATTTCAATAGGGATTACTAAAACCCACATTTTGAAAGTCACTCTTTCAGTACTATACCATGCGTGTGTACGAAAAGCGAAATCAGACTCAAATGAAACTATTTATCTAAACCATTTTGGGAAATGGTAAGTAACACATTTAAGATTGATGAGAATATTTTTCCATATTTTTATATTAAATAATTTTTTATTAATTATATATTGGGCTCACTCGTTTATAAAACCTCTTGTGTACAACAAACATAATTTGCCCTAAACATATGATTTAAAAAAAAAAAAATTTAAAGTGTGTATAATTATGTGTAGTTTGATGTCATATAATTTATTTTTCAATACAATTCAAACTAAAAAAGTTACTAAAATTACAAAAACACTTGTATTCACTTTTCTATAGACCTTTTTAGTACAAAATGATTGAAAAATATAAATATTAATAAAATTTAATAAAAAAATTACATATTTTGAATCTACACTGTCTAATATGTACTGGGTTTGTTTTTCATCAATAAATTCATCATAAAACCCAATCCAATCTTTGGTCAAAGTGAGTTTCTTGTCTACAGATTGACATGGCCTTCAACATTCAGGTCAAACCAAATCTAAAGCCAAGGGTTGGTTGACCAAGCCTTTCCCAAAGCTAAACCTGAACCACTTTTGGTAGGGAACATTTCAATTTTCACAAACACGGTGACATCATAAAATGGACCCCGTTTCCTAAGGTCACTCGGTTTCATTTTATAGTCATTGGAAATTGGTTGCAAACAAAATGGGGTGACGTTATAAAACGGGGTAATATTTGATTTTTGAAATGTCACCCCGTTTCATATTTTACCATTTTTTAAATTTGCTGTGTTTTTTTACTGCATCATTAATTTTTAACTTGAAATACGATCGACAACAATAGATTATTTATGTTTTTGATAGTTTTTATATTAATTATTTAATATTCTATTCTCCATTTGAAGGCATCAATGATTGTGAGCATACTGAACATTTTTTTGCAGGTTTTGACTATTTAAGACACTCATGTGATTAATTTCAATTATTCATCATGGGATGTAAATAATGTCAGAAGAAAAAAAAAGGAGGGTTATGACTCATGAGGAAATTCAAGTTGGGAAAGAGAAAGAGGCTAAACGTTAAAGAGATAGAAGAATGAGGATGCGCCAAATGAATAGAAATGAAGCTTCAAGATCCACAACAATTGAAGAGGCAAACGTTAAAGATACCATCAAGGATACAATGGATGCAGAAGATGTAAATATGAAACAGGTGAATGCAAGCATGTCTTTGAATGCACCTTGTAGTGATGTTCCAAGTACGTCTTTGAATTCACCTTTGAATGATACTCAGCCTATGATTATAGATGATTCTCTTTATAGAGACTTATTACTTGCATATTCTAGAGATGAAATTGAATCAATGAGGCCTAATTATGTTTTTCAACTTAGATAATTTGAAAACAAAAAATCCCCCTATTGTTGTTGAAAATGAAGAGACTTTTGTTGTTGTGAATGAAAATGCCCCTAATGTTGTTGAAAATCAAAATCCTTTTGTTGATGCAAATGAAAATTCTCCTAATTTTGATGCAAATGAAAATCCTCCTAATGTTGTTGAAACTGAAAATCCTTTTGTTGATGCAAATTAAAATCCTCCTAATGTTGACGCAAATGAAAATCCTCCTAATGTTGATGCAAAGAGCAATGAAATTCCTTTCCCAAATGAAAATGAAAAATACTTTTTACATATTGAAAGTAATATTTTGAATGGTCTTTCTGGTAAGATTACTTCGAGGCAGATAAGTAAAAATGCTAATAAAATATACAACAATTTTTTCTATTGGAAAACATTAACGCTTCAATGTCAACTTGTTTTTCAATTGATGAGAATGTGGAAAATGAGAAAAGTAATGAAAAGACTACGCATTAAAGTGAGAAAATGTATGAAAGATTCAACTGTTAAACATGCTTTTTTTATTGTTTCTAGTCCCATTCAATCTATTGGAAAATGAGTCGATCAAAAGATAGCAATGTAGCACGACGAGTCATAACAACTGTTATAGTCAATAAAAACACTTTGGATAAAAGAATGGTTAACACTATTAGTGGAATTTTAAGGGTGATCCCACAGTAGCGGGTTACACTTTTTTGCCTAAATAGACAATGAAGTCTACATTTGGAAAGAAACTTTCACATTCGGATGCATATTATCATTAAATCATTTGAAATTGGAAGATGAAGTAAACTAGAGTCTTTCAGGATTTTCTTTCTATATATATATATATATTAATAGTTTGTTTTTCTCCCATTAAAACTGCTATGTTGTTGAAAATGTCAGTTTCAAAAGGTTACATTGACTTCATAGTTCATAACTTTTTTTATAAAATAGATACCAATGTGCTTCTTTTGAATTTGGTTTTGTAACATCCATACAGAGGGCATGCAATTGGTTTGATGACATTATCAGGATTATTTCATATTTTATAATTGTTTGAAGTAGCGTAAACCATAATTTTAACATACCTCGACTGCATAGATTATAAATTGTTGTGTATTTATCAAATTTTTTTTTTTTTTAATAGAAAGTAGACTCGAAGCTAGAGGGCACTGTCATTTTTCAATTTTTTTTCTCTTTTCTACTATTTTACATTGAATGTCAAACTTGGAGGTTTATTTTTGATAAAAAAACCCTACATTTGATGCACGTCAAAAAACATAGACCTAATTAATTCAAAAATTGTCAAATTTATATTCGTTAGAAATCTCATTCAGAGTACTTGTGCGATGCAAAATAAAGTCTCCCTATTCTTCCATTTGAGCCCTGCACTTGAGCCTCGAAGCCATGAAAACTGCAGATTTCTGTTAGCCTCTGCTAATGGCCCATATTTAGAGGGTCTTGATAGAAACTACTTTCGATAGAAAGTAGATTTGATCGAAACTATTGAGTTTCACTCGAAACTACTTTCTATCAAAAGTAGTTTTGTGATTTGGCATTTGTTTACCATTTACCAAAGTAATTTCAATCAAAAGTTAGAAGTTTCGATAGAAAGTCAGAGATGACTTTCGATAGAAAACTATGTTGGCCTATCAGGTGCCGTTTTAGGTTCAGAATGATTACATATAAATAAATATATGCTTTCATCATCTTATTAATTCAAAAGTTTCAAAATAATTCTTATTTTAGAAAAGGAATACAATTTTGCAACTTGTGATGGGAAATAAAAAAAGAAGCCTAAATAAGAGTACACGACATTATTCAGAAGAGATTGAATAAAGACTACGTGAAGAAGCTCGAGAAAGATATTATCATAAGAAACAAGGTACATCTCTCTCTCTCTCTCTCTCTCTCTCTCTCCATATTTTAATTTGATGATTATGACTTGTCTTAATGAAACATGTAAGCATGATATTGCAATACCTAATT
The DNA here is from genome assembly GCA_018584345.1 of Thuja plicata. NCBI lineage: Eukaryota > Viridiplantae > Streptophyta > Pinopsida > Cupressales > Cupressaceae > Thuja > Thuja plicata. The sequence goes on along the minus strand of MU226275.1, from coordinate 1,476,230 downwards.
TGATAAAGAAGACCTAATTAGATCTAAATTAGGACATAATTAGAACTAAGACCCTAAACCCTACCTATTTAGACCTAAGACCCTAATCCCTAAACCCTACCTAATTAGACCTAAGACCCTAAACCTTAAACCCTAAACCCTAATTAGACCTAAGACCCTAAACCCTAAACCCTAGAAACCCTACCTAATTAGACCTAGATTAGGACATAATTAGACCTAAGGCCTAAGTCTAGACCTAGTTATGACCTAATTATCCCTAAGACCTAATTAGAGATCTATTAGGACCTATATTAAGACCTAATACATGTGCTCGTAATAGTCCTGAACAAATAGGAACTAAATTATGACGTAGTTTATTATTTAGTAATAAGATGTAAGGGTACTCCTTAAGACCAAATACTAAAGAATAATTAGTGCATAAATAATTTAAGACCCGATTAAACCTTTAATATGACTAATTAATACCTTTAAAATATGAGTACAATAGACCTACTAGTATCTAATATTAGCAATCGGGCCTACTTAAATCCAATTATACCCTTTAGGACCTAATTCAAGATCCAATTAAACCCTTTAGGACCTAATTATATCCAATTAGATTATACTAGGACCTAATTAAATCCAATTATACCCTTTAGGACCTAATTAGACCCAATTAGACCTATCTAGACCTATGATAGGCTATATGACCCCTTAAAACCCCATTAGACCCACTTAGACCCAATTAGACCCTTGATTATACCTATTAGACCTTATTGTACCTATTAGGACGCACTTAGATCCAGTTAGGCCCTTTAGGACCTAATTAGGCCCAATTAGACCCATTAGGACCTAATAAGATCCAATTAGACCCAATTAGGACCTAATTAGATCCAATTAGGACAATTAGGACAATTAGATCCAATTACGACAATTTGATCCAATTAGATCCAATTAGGACCTAATTAGACCCTTTATAACCTAATTAGACCCCTTAGGACACAATTAGGACCAATTAGGACCTAATTAGATCCAATAAGGATAATTAGGACCCAATTAGACACAATTAGGACCTAATTAGATCCAATTAGGACAATTAGACAATAAGATCCAATTAGGACCTAATTAGGTCCAATTAGATCCAATTAGGACAATTAGATCCAATTAGATCCAATTAGGACCTAAGTAGACCCTTTAGGACCTAATTAGATCTAATTAGGACATAATTAGACCCAATTAGAACCTAATTAGACCCTTTAGGACTTAATTAGACCCACTATGACCTAATTAGAACCTCATTGGACCCAATTAGAACCTAATTAGACCCTTTAGGACGTAATTAGACCCACCAAGACCTAATTAGAACCTAATTAGACTCTTTAGGACCTAATTTGATCCAATTAAATTAGACCCTTTAAGACCTAATTAGACCCAATTAGACCCTTTAAGACATAATTAAATCCATTTAGGACCTAATTAGACCCTTTATAACCTAACTAGACCCTTTAGGACCTAGTTAGACAAAATTAGCCCCTTTAGGACCTAGTTAGACACAATTAGACCCAATTAGACCCTTTATGACCTAATTAGACACAATTAGACCCTTTAGGACCTAAATAGACACAATTAGACACAATTAGACCCAATTAGACCCTTTTGTTTAAAATAATTATATCTTTGTATACAGGAAATTCTCAAGAAGCACAACCTTATGAAGTTGGAGAAGGGTCATCACAAGGTGAACAATCCCAACCTTTAGAAGTTGGAGAAGGGTCATCGCAAGGTGAAAAAGCCCAACCTTTAGAAGTTAGAGAAGGGTCATCGCAAGGTCAACAAGATCAACAAGTACAACCTTCAAAATCACAAACAAGTACACATCTCTCTCTCTCTCTCTCTCTGACTACCCCCCACTGTCTCAATTTAGTCTCTTAGTATAGTTAATTATGTATTTTGGGTCTTTCCCCTTAAGATGAGATCTTAAGAGAATATTTTATTTTATTTTCAGCCCAAGTACAAACAATGAATGAGAATATTGTTCTAGCCCAAGAGTTGAAGAGAAAAGTTAATTGTAAAAGCATAGATCATTTAATCAAAATGGATGTGGAAAAATTGAGAGATTCTTCTAAACAACCCATAAATACTACGAAGAGAGCATTGAATAAAAATTCTAAGGAAATAATTGGACAATTTGAGAATCTTGATACACTTGAAAAAACCCAACTATTATCAATTACACTTCTTAAAGATGAGTTAAAAGAGCCATTAAAATTGTTGGGTGTAGATGCAAGCTTGAAAAGGAAAAAAATTGGTGCAGGAGCACCCAAGCACAAAGGAATACCAGGAGGATACAAGAGGATAGAATCCATATCATGAATTTCATGGTCATTTTTATGACATTGTTAAAATTGTCTTATTAAGGTCCTAGTTGGGTCAAGAAGGTCAAAATATGAAAGAGTTCTTAATAAAGGCTAAAATATATGTAAAATGTCTATTAAGTCCATTTTAGGGTGATTCAAGTTTCCATGCAAACAATTGTTAAGTTTGGAGTTAAACTAGTAAAGTTGTCATAAAAGTTGTAATGCAAAATGCATAAAATATTGTCAAAAGATGCAAGTATGTTGTAAAAAGTTAAAATAATGTAAGGAGATGGTTTAAAAGGTGGTTGGGAAGTTTTAAACCACAAAAAACACTATAAAATCATTGTAATGGTCATTCCAAATCATAAAGGAGAAGAAGGAAACATTTTGGAGTAACTTTGAGGTTTTCTAATATAGATATTTTGATTGTTGTTTCAGTTTTTATGTTGTTTCCAGGCATGATACGGCCATGTAAAGCCTAGAAAACATGTATATTCTATATATTTGGATATTTTAATGAAATAAGTTCCTTCTCTCTTTGATTTGGATTAATTTCATTATGTTTGGAGTAAGTTATGAGCATTTTGGTGAAAGTGGGTATTTGTAGATTCGAGATTCCCTATCTACAGTCCGCTTGAAACGTTTGGTAAAGATAATTTTTGGATTATTATGACCTTTAGTCAAATTCATTGGAAATATATGTGAAGTAGCTTTCATTAACTTTTTTTTTGAATCATTTTAATTCTGATTTGTGAAATTTATGTATATTTGAATGAAAACTGGTTGTTAAAGATTTGCATTGGAGTTGAAGGTAGTGATTTGTGTTTGAAGAATTATTTATGGATTGGAAAAATAAATGGATTATAAATTATGAAACTAGACTCAAACATGGTTAATCTAAAATTGGTTTGGTGTAATTTGGATTCGATTTGAGAAACATATGAGATTCCCTAGGTAGGGTTTGATGTTTTTCTTCTGGTTTATGACAGAAAATATGGTTGTTGGAGTAGAGACCATAACTTATAATTGAAATGTGTTATGAGTCTCTACTTTATATATGTTTTATAAGGACTGATTTTGAATAATCCCACAAAGAGATTTGTTAATAGGATTTCAAAACAGAAAGTTATGAATAATGTAATCAGATAAATAAATCAGGATGTGCAAACGGAGAAAGGTTGATGTTTTTGTGTTCAAACATGTTGTGTTTTACCTCATAAAATGCCTCTATATAAAGATATTATTGAATGGATGTTGAAAGGATCAGAAAGGATCCTAGTTATTTTTTTTTTTTTAGGATGCTTTGCATAAATTGGTATCAGAGCTTGAAGATCTTGAGTGTGTGGGTAGAGCACCGAGGGAGGCAATCCACACCAGGACCTTGAAGATTTGGTTTTGATTTGTTGATGAGTTTTTGGTTGCAGGTGCTTATCTATCTTGTTGCATATGAAGGTTGGGTTGGGTTGTGTTTACAGACACTGGAAGTCTGTTGAGGGCCAAGAGAAGGTCCAGGTCCAAGGAGTGGTCTAGTTGGTTGCCAAAAGACTAGGGAAAAGAGGAAGGATGGGAATCCTAGGTGAGGCACATGAGAGAGTTGTTTGTGGTGAGTTTGAGGTAGCATTGTAAAGATGGATCTCTAACTGATAAGGCACCTTGGAGTTGCAGCCATTAATTCTCCACTGATAGGAGTATTTGAGAATGTGATTTTGAGGACAGTCCTGTGTCCTTAAAGGAAAAGATGATGGTGCTAAAGGCATGAAGAGGCAAAGGTAAAGGTAAATATTTTTGGTCTAATTTTCTTGCAGGATATTGGTTCCATGTTTCCAAGGGACTTGGAAAGTTTTCAAGGTTGGGAGTATGGTTTAGGAGCACCTAAACACAAAGGAATACTAGGAGGATACAAGAGGATAGAATCCATATCATGAATCTTATGGTCTTTTGTATGACATTGTTAAAATTGTCTTATTAAGGTCCTAGTTGGGTCAAGAAGGTCAAAATATGAAAGAGTGCTTAATAAAGGCTAAAATATATGTAAAATGTTTATTAAGTCCATTTTAGGGTGATTCAATTTTCCATGCAAATAATTGTTAAGTTTGGAGTTAAACTAGTAAAGTTGTCATAAAAGTTGTAATGCAAAATGCATAAAATATTGTCAAAAGATGCAAGTATGTTGTAAAAGGTTAAAATAATTTAAGGAGATGGTTTAAAAGGTGGTTGGAAAGTTGTAAACCACGAAAAAAAACTATAAAATCATTGTAATGGTCATTCCAAATCATAAAGGAGAAGAAGGAAACATTTTGGAGTAACTTTGAGGTTTTCTAATATAGATATTTTGATTGGTGTTTCAATTTTTATGTTGTTTCTAGGCATGATACGGCCATGTAAAGCCTAGAAAACATGCATATTCTGTATATTTGGATATTTTAATGAAATAAGTTCCTTCTCTCTTTGAATTGGATTAATTTCATTCTGTTTGGAGTAAGTTATGAGCATTTTGGTGAAAGTGGGTATTTGCAGATCCAAGATTCCCTATCTACAGTCCGATTGAAAAGTTTGGTAAAGATACATTTTGGATGATTAGGACCTTTAATAACATTAATTGGAAATATATGTGAATTATATTTCATTCACTTTTTGTTTGAATCATTTTCATTCTGATTTGTGAAAGTTATGTATATTTGAATGGAAACTGGTTGTTAAAGATTTGCATTGGAGTTGAAGGTAGTGATTAGTTTTTGAAGAATGATTTATGGATTGGAAAAATTAATAGCTTACAGATTATGAAACTAGACTCAAAAATGGTTAATCTAAAATTGGTTTGGTGTAATTTGGATTTGATTTGAGAAAGATATGAGATGCCCTAGGTAGGGTTTGAAGTTTTTCTTCTGGTTTATGACAGAAAATATGGTTGTTGGAGTAGAGACCATAACTTATAATTGAAACGTGTTATGAGTCTCTACTTTATATATGTTTTATAAGGACTGATTTTTAATAATCCCACGAAAGGATTTGTCAATAGGATTTCAAAATAGAAAGCTATGAATAATGGAATCAGATAAAGAAATCAGGATGTGCAAACAGAGAAAGGTTGATGTTTTTGTGTTCAAACATGTTGTGTTTTACCTCATAAACTGCCTCTATATAAAGATATTATTGAATGGATGTTGAAAGGATCATAAAGGATCCTAGTTATTGTTTGTTTTGTAGGATGCTTTGTATCAAAAATGTCTAACGTACAAAAACAATTTGTTGAAATTGTTAAGGAAGGTTTGCATTCCATTGGGAAAACAACTAGATCTGCAGATAAGTCTATTTCAAGAAGAGTGATACTGAAATCTATTTTAAATAAAAACATGTCCCCAAAAAGAAAAATTTCTTCACTTTAATCCCATATTGTGTACAGTAGGAAGACACTAGGACATTATTTGAAAAGGAGAATCAATTTGGATGATACTACATGATGTAGGGGCATCTCGGCACGGGGAACATCTTAAAGAGCCTGGAATATTATGGACCTATATGGTTAAATTTTAATATGGCTTATTAAGATTTTTGGGGTCTTATTAATGTAATTGGGTGTGAGACTCAATTAAATGTTAGTATTCTAAGTGTCTTAGACATAGACAGTTTGTATAATCGTTAAGTTGACAACTTCGTTGTCAACTCCATGACACATTATTAGTTTAGTTAGAAATTAGTTATGTGAATTAGCCAAAATGGAAATATCAGGTACGGTTTTATAACTACTTAGCATCTCTTTAAAGAGATAGTGTAACCAAATAGATAAGCCCCCCCCCCCAAATGAAAAAAACAAGGGGAGAGAGTAAAGAAAAAGTTACGGGCAAAGCATAGAAAGGAAAAGAGAGTTTGGAGAGAATCCAAAATGGCTCTCTGGCTACCACTAGACAGCCGTGCATTTGTATTTGTAGACTTTAAGTTAATAGAATGTTATTTTTAGTTCATCGTTATTTCCCATGTTAAGACAACAAAAGTCTCATTCATATTTGTTTGGAGTCGGTTACAAGATTGTATTGGTTTCTTTATGTTTCATGATCTCTAGTTTGTTGAATCGGGTTCCTTGAGTGATTAATTACCGATATTAATGATTTGGTGTTTATGTTTGGTTTTGGAACAGTTCTGATGTGGCACGAGGGTGGTCATTTTGATGGATAGTTTAAGCTATCTTGTGTGAGAGGTTTCTTTTAAACAAATCATGATACAACTAATGGTGATTCCGAACAATAATATCGGGAATGTTATGGAAGTTGGTTGTGCCCATGTAGAAACAAAGAGGTAGTGTTTTAATAATTACTTTGGAGGACAATCAAGAGGTCTGCATTCACAGAGATACTTGTATTTGAAGAGCCCAAAAGCTATTGCATGCCACTCTTAAATATGACCAATGAAGATCATGGCATTTTGATTTGGCCCATGAAGTGTGTGAAAAGGTGCCGAGCATCCATGCCACATGGAGTCGAAGACAATGTTTTGACAATCACCTAGGGAGATTTGTTTGCAGAGCTATTTTTACTTGGAGGAAGCCAAAGATTATGAAGAGCATTCCCAACAACAGTTGAAGACAACAATATTTAGCACTCGACCTTTGAGAATAAGGTGGTGGATATATGATGTCCACACATGCTCGAGTTGCGACCAGCATGATGATGGATTTATAATATCTATTCATGCTGAATAGACCCACGAGCTCTATATGCAGAGTTATGTGGTCTTTAAAAAAATCAAGGGATATGGGATGTCATTTCGAAAGCAGCATCGCAGGACAGTTATCGAAAAGGTAGTGATTTTGTTCATCATGGAAATGGGAAATCAACTAGCATGGTGATCGAAGGGATTTCATTAATGAATATACACCAACTATGGGTGAGTTAGGTTCTCACATGAAGATTGAAGCATGACAATGGAGAGTTTTTGAAGACTGAAGCATTGGGTCGAATGTGTATTACATCAGAATGCTATCAGAGCTAGCGAAAAGTCTAGTGTTTTGGTGGGTAGATATATAACTGGTGGCATGTGGATCCATCATAGCTGCAAGAGGGATGCAGTTGCAATTGCATGTGTAAAGATATCAAGCTGGGATCTTGATGTTGTCTCCATCAAGATGAAGCTGGGTAGAAGGTGCAAGAGAGAAACCACTAAGAGAAGGGTGGGAAGCATCTTCCAGAATATTGCATGGATAAGTTGGTAGTAGGGTAAAGCAATAGCGTGAAGAGTGATGGCTAGCAACCAATATGCACTCCATTGATGGGAGTCTTTTGAAAGAGATAGAGTACGCAGTAGAAGCATGGACCCACTAATGAAGAAAAGGAAGTGAAAGCTTTGTTTACAGAACTCTCAACCATGCATTTCCATGGGACATGGAAAAATTTTAAGTCCGGGAGTATGATGCAGGGGCATATTGGCACGGGGAACATCTTAAAGATCCTGGAATATTATGGACCTATATAGTTAAATTGTAATATGACTTATTAAGATTTTTGGGGTTTTATTAATGTAATTGGGTGTGAGACTCAATTAAATGTTAGTAGTCTAAGTGTCTTAGACATAGAAGGTTTGTATAATTGTGAAGTTGACAACTTCATTGTCAACTCCACGACACATTACTAGTTTAGTTAGAAATTAGTTATGTGAATTAGCCAAAATGGAAATATCTGGTATGGTTTTATAACTACCTAGCATCTCTTTAAAGAGAGAGTGTAACCGAATAGATAAGCGCCCCGTCCCCACCAATGAAAAAAAGAAGGGGAGAGAGTAAATAAAAGTTATGGGCAAAGCATAGAAAGGAAAAAAGAGTTTGGAGAGAATCCAAAATGGCTCTCTGGCGGCAAGCATTTGTATTTGCAGACTTTAAGTTAATAGAATGTTATTTTTAGTTCATTGTTATTGCCCATGTTAAGACAGCGAAAGTCTCATTCATATTTATATGGAGTCGGTTACAAGATTGTATTGGTTTCTTTATGTTTCATGATCTCTGGTTTGTTGAATCGGGTTCCTTGAGTGATTAATTATCGATATTAATGATTCGGTGTTTATGTTTGGTTTTAGAACAGTTCTGATGTGGCACGAGGGTGGTCATTTTGTTGGATAGTTTAAGCTATCTTGTGTGAGAGGTTTCTTTTAAATAAACCGTTATACAGCTAATGGTGATTTCAAATAATAATATCGGGAATGCTATGGAAATTGGTTGTGCCCGTGTAGAAACAAAGAAGTAGTGTTTTAATAATTACTTTGGAGGAGAATCAGGAGGGCTCCATTCGTAGAGATACTTATATTCGAAGAGCCCAAAAGCTATTGCATGCCACTCTTAAATATGACCGATGGAGATCATGGCATTTTTATTCGGCCTGTGAAGTGTGAGAAAAGGTGGCGAGCATCCATGCCATATGGAGTCGAAGACAATGTTTCGATAGTCACCCATGGAGATTTGTTTGCAGAACTACGTGTACTCAGAGGAAGCCGAAGATTATTAAGAGAATTCCCAACAAAAGTTGAAGACAACAATATTTAGCACTCAGCCTTTGAGAATAAGATGGTGGTGGATATATGATGTCCGCGCATACTCGAGTTGCGACTAGCATGGCGATGGATTTACAATATCTATTCATGCTGAATAGACCCGCGAGCTCTGTACGCAGAGTTATGTGGTCTTTAAAAAAACTGATGGATATGGTATGTCATTCCCAAAGCGGTATCACAGGACGGTTATCAAAAAGGTGGTGAGTTTTTTCATCATGGAAATGTGAAATCGACCAGCATGGTGATTGAAGGGAGTTTGTTAATGAAGATACACCGACTATGGGTGAGTTAGGTTCTCACATGAAGATTGAAGCATGACAATGGAGTGTTTTTGAAGAATGGAGCACTGGGTCGAATGTGTATTACATCACTACATTGGAAGGTAATTGAGCACTAATGTATAGAGTTTTACACTCTGATAGGATTAATGAAACAGTTAGGAACTTGGTTACGATATTTTAGACTGATCATACTCATCCTTCACCAACTACAAGAGATGTTATCAAGAAGAGGACTAGGCCTAAGGAGTATTTGCAGCACACAAAACATTGGTTGGAAAACACACAACATGAATTGTATCTCTCATTTTGTAATTCAAATCTTGACATTAAGATTGGGCAAACAATGTTTGAAAGATGAAAGCCATATTTTGTAAAGATAAATAAATCTTTCAAAACTTTTTGTTGTCGATATAATGTTGAATTTGATCTCTACTATCAAGGGTTTACAAAGATGATAGAAGAACACGATGGCTATCCAAATTCTTTTCCGAAATGTCCAAGCCAATTCATAGAATCATTCTTATGTAACAAATCAATTTATAATGAAATACGTAAAATAGATTGCATAAGAGGAACTTGTCAAACATGCGGGGATTTGGCTAAATTTCCTTTGAGAGTTTAAGATAGTGACATGACGAGGATGGTAAAATGTAAGAGCTATAAGTACATAAAGTCTAAAATGAAAGTTGGGAAAGAGTCAACAAGGTTGGAATATGTAGAGGAGGAGATACATGTTGCAACATTTATGGAGATTTTTTGTAAATTAATAAAACCGTATATGCGTATTTTTTTTCTTTCTAAATGGAAATAAGAATAGTTCCAAATACTAAGAGAAACTTTTCCAGTTGGAACAATTTTATTGGTTGTTGACTTTACTGAAAATTACTCTTTTGTTTCTCAAAAATAACTTCAAGCAGAATACTACTATACAGAGCAAGTCACTATCATGGTACATGTTTCTTATCAACATGCACAATTAGATTTGGATGGTTTTGAAAGTACATATCAAACACGTGTCATAAAGAAAGAATATCACTCTTACATTAGTGATTATAAAGAGAATGACATATATTTTGTTGAGCATTGCTTTAAAACATTTTTTGGATATTTGGAAAACAAATGCATCAAAATTCAAAAGCATTTTGTTTGGTGAGATGGATGTGCAACACAATTTAAATCAGCAAGGCCATTTTATGCACTATGTAGATATCATCGATACCAAAAGATACCACATCTTTGGAGTTTCTTTGAGAGTGGACATGCAAAGGGAGAGCATGATGGTATAGGAGCCTATATCAAATGTGCTTTCAGAAAGTATCAGCCGGACTATTAGGGATATCATATAAATAATGCTCATGATGTAGTTGAGTGGTGCAAGACACATTTTGTGGTTCCAACTCAGGATCACACAACATCACATTTGGATTGAGTCATACCATTTAGAGTATTCTAGGATATATCAGGTATAAATGCAAAATCACTTGTTTTGAAGTTTAAATTAATGTATGTGCTTTAAATTTATTTAAATTGAATTGAAGAACATGGTATATATATATGTGTCTTGTTCAGGTGTTGATAGAAGATCAATCCATGGATGCAAGAGGTTAGGAAAAATAAGATCCCTGCATTCATTTATGAGTACAGATAGTAATGTGTGGTCATTGCACACTAGAGATTACTCATGCTTTTGTTATGACTGCATTTCTGAAAACTATGGTGAATGTATCAACCAAAAATGTGGATATGTTAATGAATGGAATTTGGTTCCACTAGATGTCACTAATACAAATGATGAAGTTGAGGATGAAAGCTTTGACAACATTCCATTGATTTCAATCGATTATGACCATATTTTGGGTTTGATAAAAAATGGTACGTGTCATGTAAATGACGCTCACATGTACACATGTTCTTATTTACTAAATTGAATGTAGATGTTTAATTTATATTTAGAGGTCCCCCAAATTGAAAACATATTTTGAAGGACATGTTTTCGTAGTAATAGCAGAGCCTGGAAATGTGGAATGTGTTAGTTACTATTTATTACATTGCACCAAGGAGAGGATGAAGCTAACAAAGAATTAAATAAGCGATGAAATTATGTTTCCAATATGTTAGTAATGTACATGTTTGTGGCTAATTTATTACAATTGAGGTTTAACTTATGATGTAATTATGCATGCATGTTTATGGTTAATTTCATATCTATATATGTGTTGTTGAACTTGTATGTGCAGGTCCAGTTGTTGTGCAAGGAACATATTTGAAGCAAACCAAAATATTAAAACATGGGATTCATTTTATTGATTATTAATGGAAACCTGCCACCTCTGAATTTCTCTATTAGTGTGTGCAAATAGTTACTCATGGGGAATCGATACATCTGCCATGTGTGATGTGTAATAATATGTCTGATAAATCTATATATATGTATGTACCAGAAAGATTTTATTTACTGTCAAATGAAGTCTATACATATATGTTTTCCTAGAATTTAATTGAAAATAAAATGAATGTACACATTTCGAGCTACATTATTTGAAAGTAAATTCAATTACATTTAAATTTCATTTAAATCAATTACACACATATGTACACATGTCCAGGTATGTATATGTCACAACATATGTGTATACAAGTATATATGTACATACACATGTATGTACACATATATACATGACATATGTATACATAAGTACATATATATATGTACATATGACATACACATGTACATATGTACATACATATTCAACATGTACATACATATATACATACATATGTACATATATGTTACATACGACATACATGTACATATGACATATATATATATATATATATATAT
>MU226275.1:1450582-1461323 GCA_018584345.1 Thuja plicata | reverse complement strand
AATAGAGCTATTTTCACAAATTAGAGAGCAAAACTAAAACCTAGCAAATCACTCTTGGTCCACATGACCTTATGTATTTACATTTCCCTACAAGAGGGTCTTACACACACTAGCACACCCAAAAAGACAAGAGACCACCAAACTTCCTGGCATCTCAAGGGTGCTCCTACACCAGGAAGCAAAGATCGCTAACACCTGATAAAACATATGAGAAAAATGAAACAACACTTGAAGAAAATGATGAAATATTTGCATCAGAGGACTATGATCATCTTTCAGATCTTGTACAAGAAGGTAATTGTATCTATATATTAATTTCTATTTAAATTCAAATATTGGTATGGCTGAAAGCACAATATTCTTTCACCCCTAAGGCTAAGTCTGGGTGCTCTACTACATTAGACTTGGCCAAGTCCCACACGGCCGAGTTTATGTGGGCACCATGCGGTGCCACGTGGATCCAAGTGGTGCCTATGTGGCCTATTAGACTCAACTGAGTGCTACTCAATCGAGTTATACTCGGCCGAGTATGCCTAGCATTTTAAATACCCAAAAACAACCCGCTAGCCCCTCATTTACACATTCAGGGGCTAAGATTGAGGCTGTGGAGCTGAGCGAGAATACTCGATCGAGTTTTAGGTAGGACCCTTTTTTTTGTTTTTAAAATGTTTTACTGTATAAATATATATGTAAAACGAATTGTTTTTATTTAGCATTCTAATGTCATGGTTTTTTTCTTCATTTTCAAGAAATAATTTTTTTATGTCATATAATTGATGTTATTTAAAAACATTTAAACGCAAACCCAAACTTAAACACAAACTCAAACTTACACATAGTTTACCAAAAATTTTGAAACATAAATGCAAACCCAAATCCAAAATTATGAAACATTTACACATAAACTTAAAATCTTAAAATCATATAATTTAACCAAAACCTAAACTAGAAGCATAACTTTTGTTTCATGAATCTAATTAGTCTTTAGTCATCTGAAGCAATCATTACAGGGAAATAATTTAGGATACATGACTATATTATTACTTGAGAACATGCCACAAAATCATTTTGTCACAACTTGATCATTCTTGACATTTTCATTACGTACACAACTTTCAAAATTAGCATATAACAAAACCCTAAGTCTTATGTACTAGGTTACATAAATCAATTTATATCTATTAAAGTCTTAAAATCACTTAAGTTGTGTACATGTGGAATCTCTTTTTGATGTATTTATGTTTAAGGGGATGTCATGAATATTTATGTTCAGATGGACATGTATATTATGTAGATATTTATGTTAATATGTAGATGTGCAATTTTCATTGTTTAAAATTTATGAACTTTTGTTTGAAAAAATCTTCCATGTTGAAGATGTAAATTGAATTTATTTAATTTAAATTTGTATGTATAGATATTTTATAATTTTTTAATTATAAAACATTCACTTTTTCAACACATGTACATATATAAATTGATTTCCTACTGAATGTACACATGTATGTGCCCTCTTGCAGTGAGTGCACTTTTTATCTCTAAATATTAGATTTCTGTCACATGGCTTCTATTGGTTCAGACCCTAGCATTCATGGTAGCTAGGCCTCACAAGCATTGTTAGGCCACGATGATACCCCATAGAGTTGAGATATTCGCAGACAGGAGACTATCATGAGGATGCACGTAGCTCTAGTTGTGCTAGAGAGGACGTTGCAGAATAGTGCTACCCTCCATAATAGGGAGAAATTGATTTAAATTCATACATAGTTGATGATTATGATTCAGACAGCTGAATCATAAAATCCATATGATGATGCATCTATTGATTCTTTTTAAAATAGCCTATCTAGCATTGTTATAGGTATTGTTGGTTGGAGGATAGTTGATGGAGATGTTACTATTACTCAGGTTAAGAACATGTTTGGGACCCATTACATAGAAAAGAAAGTGGTTAGAGCATATAGGGTCACAAAATGTATAGATGAGTTAGTAGATCCTTTTATATATCTAAGATGGTTGGTGGCCCATCATATGTGGCCCCAAAAGGATGAGGTGCCCATATATTTCTGCAAACAATTGTTTGCAAAGTTCCATTTAGGTTATGGTGTTGACTACACAAATTTACCTCCACATGCTGGTCAGGTTCGGGTGATATATCAAGATAAGTATAGATGACCTGATGCACCACAACCCCTAGTACGAGGGCATTGGTGGGCCAAAACCATTTGGTTCTTCCAAAAGGTTTGGAGACCTAGACTGGAGCTAGACAGGTTGTTGTTGAGGATGCACGTGTAGATATGTTTTCTAGAATTCCCACCATCGTGACTTAGGTCAATGAGTTGTCATCTGATCGTGTGGGTAGGTACATGCTGAGATCCCAGATGAGACCAGGAGTTGATCCTTCTAGTCCATTTTACAATCCTTACATCTGATATGATCTTCCCACTCCATATGAGATACTACAACTACAAAAGGATCGAGGATCATCTATGAGACATGAGCTCCATTTTAGTTAGTGATCTCCTTGCATCTTACCAGCACATTTCTATAACACATGGGGTTCCTCTTGATGACATGTAACTGATTTTATGTTTGATAATGTTAAGTTGAAGATGATGCAAGACATTAAATTAGTTAATGGTTTGTATTGTCATTGATGTCAACTGGATATCATCTGTATGGTCATGCACATAATGCCAAAGAATTCAGAGAATCAATGGAACAATGATTATGCTTTTAGCAATGCATAAAAGTCAAGTATTCACTAAGTGACAGACAACACCGACGGAGTGCACACCACCGGTAAAGATAGAGATAAAGTCACAATGATGCCTGATGAATAGAAGACAGTGTGGCTCGACAAAGAAAAATCACATCATGCTTGACAAGCTGAAAATAGAGTTTCCCAATGAGAAAGATCCAATGATGTCCGATGGACAGAGATCCTGAAGCTAATTGAAGTCGCACTAACATAACTGGCAGTTTTCACTAGCGATGAATTGTAGAATTGACCGACAGAACAGAGAGATTAGAAAATGACAAAATATCTAATTGGTAGAGCTTAAAGATAGACTTAACTGGTTTTTTTATTTGACCATAGTTAAAGAAATTGATTTATACGGTTGGCAAGAAGATAACTACAAGATAAATTAGGAGTTAAAGTCGTAAATCAAATTGGCTAGATTGTTTTTCACGCCAAGAATCAAGAATCAAGAAATAAGGAAAATCATGTCTATATAAGGTACAAGCATAATTCATTTCCAAAGGCACTCAGATACACGGGGGAGTGAATTGAAAGAAGATGCTGAAGAGAAACAAGTGAAGGATGAACTTCATACAGTCCTGATCAATCAAGCTAAGGGAGAGCTAAAGAGTTCTGCAGACACCGACGAACAATAAAGCACAACATCACAGAGCAAAAAGTGTGAAGTACAAAGGAATTGAATTGATACATTGATTAGAGAGGTAAATTACATAAATAGATCTGAGTATCTACAATTCAAAGTTGCATTAGGAATAGGTCATTGTGTTTCAGTTTAACCATTGAAGCATTAAGTCTCTTAATAGAGCAGGACTTAACCGTCTTCTATAATTGAGGTATATCCTAACATATTACCAAAAAGGTTGATTCATGATAGTAGAAGTGGTATTACCTAAAGACTATTGATAGTCTAAGAAGGAGGTTGATTCAAGGATGGTAGTAAGATTAGCATAAAGCCTATTGATAGTCTAAAGACTGATTCAAGGATGGTAGCGTAGATGCCAGGTACTAAGTGACAACCTATGTATGAAAATCCTCTAACAAGGTTAGACCTAACAGTGTGTTTGTAACCTTTAATAGGGTTGTCTCCTAATAGGGCTCACTTCATAAGAGTGAAAATTTGGGGTACCGGTCCGAGTGGTTTTTCCCTTAACAGGGTTTCCATGTTAAAATCCATGTGTTATGTGTGTATTGTTTATTACTTTATTGTTTTATATTTCACATATGCATTTTTGGATTGATTGGTATACTCTATATATTTACTGAGTATAGATAAATGAGTTTTACTGCTTATCGATAATTAAGGAGAATAAGGATAGACAAGGTAAACCGACAAATAGTAAATTGTTTCAAGTATTTCAAGGCATACATCTTGTAGGGACTTAATAATATGAGGTGTATTAATTGGTGGATTAAAGTTTAAAGGACAAATTTTTGAGGCCACTGATTCACCCCCCCTCTCAGTTATTACTAACAATTTGTATCAGAGCTTGTGTGCTTAGAAGGAAGGTTTCAAGACCTAAGTAAAGATCACAAGATGAACAGATGAGATGTGCCCAAGTTGAGCAAAGACAACTTTGCTTCATGGAAAAGTAGAATAAAGCTTCACTTATCACGTATTGGCAATGATATTACTCAATACTTAGATACTGAATATGTGTTGCCTACAGGACCATTGACGGTAGATCAATTGAGAGTAAATCATGAACATAACTGCATGGTTATAGAGCTCTCGGCCTCACTCTCTAATGTTGAATTTGAGGATGTCAAAGACTGAAAAAATGCAAAGACAATGTGGGATAAGCTAAAGCTTGTACATGGAGGTGATAAAAATGTTTTGAGAGCCAAGGCAGAAAGCCTTAGAGGAAATTTTGATGATCTCAGAATGAAAGAAGGTGAAAACATCACTTAGTACAACACAAGAATAAAGGAAGTAGTCAATGCTATACGTGGTGTTGGAGGTACACTTGAAGAGGAGACAGTGGTAAGTAAAATCTTAAGAACCTTATTTCCTATATATGCTATTAGAGTCTCTTCTATTCAAGAAATGAGAGCAGTAGAAAACAATACAGTCACTCTTGATAGCCTGATTGGTAGATTGATTTCATTTGAGATGAATAATTTTGTTAACAGTGTTCTACCATGTTTAGAGTCTGCATTCAAGTCTTCTATGAAAATAAGAAAATCTAGTCAGAGACACTCATCTAGAAGAGACAGTGAAAATGAAAGTGAAGAAGAAGATCTAGATGAAATTGAAGCACTCATGGCGAGAAGAATGCTAAGAGGCAAAGGTAAACACAAAGGCAAGTTACCACTTGTATGTTTCAATTGTAAAGAGATTGGACGCTTTGCTGGAAGATGTCCTAACAAAAGAAAAGATGACAGAAGTGATAACAGATCTTTTGAAAATAAATATGATAGAGGTGATAACAAAGATTATAGAGGTTACCGACGATCAGAAAAAAGTGATACCCAAGATTACAAGGACAAAGGCAAGAAGGCTAGCTATCTAGCTGCTTGCAAAGATGAAGATACTGACACCGAACCAGATGATGACATCGAGATAGTATTTGTAGCTGTGAAGGATGATTCAGATGAAGATGAAAGGTATTAAGAAACTGCACTCATATCTAAAATTAGTAAGAATGATATATGGATTATAGATAGTGTTTGCACTCACCATATGACCGGTGACAAAGAAAAGTTTAATACTTTTGAATACTATAAAGGTGGTACAGTAAGAATGGGAAATGATTCACCTTGTCAAATTGAAGGTAAAGGAACAGTAATGCTACATAACCTGATTAAATGTGAAAATTCTTATTGGGTAAAAGGATTGAATTATAATTTGTTGAGTGTTTCTCAGCTAAATAATTCAGGTCACAGAGTAGAATTTGAGAACAAGAAGGCAAAGATCTTCAATGAATCAGAAAAACTGATTGGTACTGGTGAACAGACCAAAGGTAACTTATTCTATCTGAATGATACTAACCCCACTTGCTTGATGACTAGAAATGAAGACATATGGATGTGGCACAAAAGGTTGTGTCATGTGAATTTTGACAACATGATGAAAATAAGCAAGAAAAGAAGTGTAAGAGGCTTATCGACGATGACAAAGCTAGACAACATCATGTGCAAGAATTTTCAAAAAGGTAAAATGACAAAGTCTAGTTTCAAAAGCAAAACCCATACATCTAATGATATTCTAGAATTAGTCCATACTAATTTATGTGGACCTATGAGGACAAAGAGATATTATGGAGATAGATATTTTATTCTCTTTGTTGATGATTATTCTAGAATGATGATAGTCATGTTTCTAAAAAAAAAATCTGAAGCATTCAAGATGTTTAAATGGTACAAGGCTATGGTAGAGAAACAAAGTGGTAAGGATCTGAAATGTTTGAGATCAGATAGAGGAGGATAATTTATATCAGATGAATTCACTAATTTCTGTAATGAGCATGGTATAAAAAGATAGGTTTCTACAGCAAGAACACCACAACAAAATGGGATTGCTAAAAGAAGGAACAAATCAATAATTGATTGTGCAAGAACACTGATGATAGAGAAGGACATCACCCAAATATTCTGGAGGGAAGCTGTTAGCACTGCTGTCTATACACTTAATATAGTACAATTGAGAAAGGACTCAAAGACGACTCCTTATGAGCTATGGTATGGTAAAACACCCAATGTAAGTTACTTCAAAATATTTGGAAGTTAATGTTATTTCTTAAAAGATTATAGAAATGGAAAGCTTGACGCCAAAAGTGATGAAGGTATTTTTCTAGGGTATTCTACCAAAAGCAAAGCTTTTAAATGTTTAATCAAGGCTTATAACAAAATAGTTGAAAGTGCAAATGTAAAGATTGATGAATTTGTAGAAAAGAATGAACTGGAAAGCACAAAAGAGCCATACGACTACAACAAGTTTGTATACTGTGAAGGACCCACAACTCTACCCGAGCAACAGTGCTTAAATCCAGAACAACAGAATGTTGCAACTGATGGTCAGAATGTTGTTACCGACGGTCAGGACAATGATCAAGATAATGTGAAAGGTAATGAAGATCAAGCTAATATACAAAGAGTTTTACCTATACTTACAAGATTTGTAAGAAGGAACCATCTAGGGGACTAGATCATAGGAGATAAGAAAGTTGGTACAAGAATAAGAAGTAAGTCTTTATACTCAAATTGCTTAATTTGTGAGTTTTAACCAAAATCTATCAATGCTGCACTAGACAATGAATAATGGATAAGTGCTATGAGTGATGAGATTGAACAGATTGAGAAGAACAAGACATGGTCACTTGTGCCAAGGTCGGATGACAAGAATGTCATCGGTACAAAATGGATATTCAGGAACAAACTGAACAAGAATGGAGAAGTCACAAGGAACAAAGCAAGACTAGTATGCAAGGGGTATGCACAAGAGGAAGGTATAGACTATGGAGAAACATTTGCACCTATTGCTAGGCTAGAAAGAGTAAGAATTCTACTTACTTATGCTGCATACAAAGGATTAAAAGTATATCAAATGGACGTCAAGTCAGCATTCCTAAATGGAATACTTGAGGAAGAGGTATACACTGAGCAACCAGAAGAGTTTGTGGATCCAGACAAGAGAAACATGGTATGTAGACTTCACAAAGCCTTGTATGGATTGAAACAAGCTCCAAGAATAATCAAGTAATTTTGGATTTAATTTATTTATATATAAATTTAATTTATATATATTTAACTGTATATATTTTAAATTAATTTGAGCTAGGTACAGGACACTATGAGGGGTGCTACATATGGATATTTAGAGGAGCCCATTGATCCGATTCATCGGGATATATAGGTAAAATTTAATTGAAATTATTTTTAAATAGTTTATTCGTTTCAAGTTTAAACATGTACATTTAGAAAAAAACTTGGTTTGGATAAATGTATTAATTAAATTTGTTTTAAAATTGTTATGTATTTACATGTATATAGACTCAGGTCCAGCGGGATGAGGATCCACATAGGCCTACATAGAGTGGTGATCATGGCAGTTATTGATCTAGATTTACACATGAGAGATCTAGATTATATACATGTGTGTTTTACATTGATAGATAATAAAAACATTTACATTGTTATGTTGATATCTAGACATATGTATTGATATGTACATGTGTTTTGTACATTGATACATTGATATTTACAGGTCCATTTACATTGTTATGTCGATCTCTATCTAGATATTTGTACATTGATATGTATGTTTTATGTCAACATCTAGACATTTACATTTATATGTACATGTGTTTTTTACATTGATACATTGATATTTACAGGTCCATTTACATTATTATGTTGATATATCTCTAGAGATATTTACATTGATATGTATGTTTTATATGTTGATCTATATCTAGACATTTGTACATTGTTACATGCATGTTTTATTTTGATCTATATATAAGTCCATTTAGATTGATGTACATATTTTATTCTGATCTAATCATAGAGAAAATTATGTAAATTTTCAATAGATAGCAAAATCAAGATCAAAATCAATCAAAATCAATCTTTAGTCTAATAAATATATATAATCAATCAAACTTCAAACTTAACTTAAATTCAAAACCTAATGAATATATAGATCTAGAAGATCTAATCTTAGAGCTCAAATTATTTAAATTTTCAATTGATATATAACAAAATCAGGATCAAAATCAATCAAAATCAATATTTAGTCCAATAAAGATATATGGGTAAAAGTACAAACCTGTGTCACACTTTTATAAAGGAAAAGGACCACAACATGCAAACTGTTCAACTTCAAGGACATAAAAGGTGGCATTTGTATTTAGAATTTTAGGATAATATAAACTAAAGAAATGTGTAAAAATGGATTAAGTTTATGTCTATAATTTTTAAAAAAAAATTTGAACAAGAATGTGCATATTTTTTTAATTTTTGAAGTCCATTTTTCCATTGCTGAAAACTACTAAAAATTTGGGGTCTAGTTCCCTCCAAAAAAGTATATGCAAATAATCTATTTTTCCCCTGACTTCAAAATATGTTATAGATAAAATGTATAGCTAGTGCAGAAAGAAAGATTCGTTTTCAATGTATATTTTCTCCATTATAACTGCTCAAAGTTGAACTTATTTGAAATCGACAGTTTTCACCTCCCTCCAAATTTCCCCTATCAAATCTACACCATTCGAAAAAAAAATTACATATTCTTGAAGAGGACTCTCTCCTCTAGTGTTAAATATAAATTTTAAATTTTTTTGATATGATTTACTATTTTTTTATTTATTTGAAGCAACATCTTCTCGAATATTAAATTACCTACTTGTTTTATTTTGAAATTATAATATATTATATCTGATCAAAATATTATAAAATTTATATGACAATAATCTTGACTCTGAGCTCTACAAAAGGGTATTTTTTATATTTTTTAAAAATATCATTAAAAAGAGTAAGGTTTATTGAAACATTGATTATCTGAAATAATTTTATTTCTTTGGTAATTGGTATAAAACATGCATTTAAAAGACATTTCCAATTGGAAAAGTTCAAATACATATCTAGCTTAGCTAGAATGAATCTAGCTAGACAATATGTTTGATGAAAATTAATTTTTATTTAGAAATACTCAAATTTAGCTATGCTGATAAGTGGTCCTGAAACGTGACACAACTTTGTGCTTTTACCCATATAATCAATCAAACTTTAAACTTA
This sequence comes from Thuja plicata, assembly GCA_018584345.1. Classification (NCBI taxonomy): domain Eukaryota; kingdom Viridiplantae; phylum Streptophyta; class Pinopsida; order Cupressales; family Cupressaceae; genus Thuja; species Thuja plicata. Next base: position 1,451,824 of record MU226275.1, on the reverse strand, counting down.
AATTAAATTCAAAACATAATGAATAGATAGATAGAAGATCTAATCTTAGAGCTCAAATTATGTCAATTTTCAATAGATAACAAAATCAAGATCAAAATCAATATTTAGTCTAATAAATATATATATAATTAATCAAACTTCAAACTAAATTAAATTCAAAACATAATGAATAGATAGATAGAAGATCTAATCTTAGAGAAAATTATGTAAATTTTCAATAGATAGCAAAATCAAGATCAAGATCAATCTTTACTCTAATAAATATATATAATTAATCAAACTTCAAACTTACATTAAATTAAAAACATAACGAATAGATAGATAGAAGATCTAATCTTAGAGTAAATTATACATAAATTTTCAATAGATAACTTTTAGTAATCTTAAATAAATATTATACAAAATCAATCTTTTTAAGTAATCTCACATACCTAGGATAGATTGAAAGTGATCTTTTATATAACAAAATCAATCAATATATATAATTTTAATTTACCTAATCAATAGATTTAACAGGTACATACTTAATTTAACAATTTTTCTAGAAATTCTTCATACTTAATACATTTAACCTTTAATAAATCTAGATCTAATTTCAAACAATCTTTAAAATCAATAGATAATCTAATTGAAATTGAAAAAGTATCAAGTTCCTCAAAGTCTAATCCATTCAAATTCAATCTAGAATCTTGAATTTCAAATCATTTATAGCTCCTGATACATGTACTCTGGATCCTCTCTATCCTTTATTATCTCCAAAAGTTTTTCATGTTCTTCAATAGTCAAGTTCCACTTTTGGTTTCCATGTCCTTTTTTTGGCACAGTCTCAAACTGCAGTTTTGTCGCTATAACCAAGTGACTATAATGTAGAACTCTTTGTCCATGCATGTATTCAATAAATTGAACTCCATTTTTGTCGATCTTAGCTTGTTGACAATAGGTACCTTCAATAACAACTGAATCAATGGGATATTGTTGTCCATCACCATCAACAATTTCTTGCACCAACTTGGATTTTTCTATGGTGCATCTTAGTAGATAATAATCTACACCTTTTGTGTTCTCAGGATCTGCAAAAACATCGAAAATATCACCTGTGCAATTTATATATGTATAAATTAAACAAACTGTAAATAAAAAACCTAATCAATATATATAGATATAGATATAGATATACATATACATATACATATACATATAGATACACATATATATACACATATACATACACATACACATACA
>MU226275.1:1430187-1450409 GCA_018584345.1 Thuja plicata | reverse complement strand
TATATATATATATATATATATATATGTGTCAGCACACACCTGTAACAACTAAATCAAAAATGCGTTCATAATCAACTAAAAATATAGGATCATGGATGTCTATGTCATTGTCATCGTCTTCATAAGGAGGCATTCTGACTAACTCTTTCTGATCCCAATGTGAAACATATCCATTTACAATATTCACACATTGAATCATTGTGTTGTTGTTAACACAAGCTTCACAAAAGCATGATTTATCTCTTAGTTGAATTAGTGGAGGCTTGTGTTGTCCTGTAGTCATCACATGATGTAAACTTCTAATTCCAACAATTGATTGACAATTGTAAGGATTAGATCGATTGATATCTAGATATATGTACAAACTAAATAAATTTTATTTAGTCAGATCAGGTCAATTCAATTATGGAAAATGTGACATGTACATATGTATACCCTCGAGATAATTTAATTAAATTAGAATTTGAGTTTGAATAATGATTTCTAGTTTTAAATTATACCTATCACTTCCCAACAGTAATGTTTGTTGTGTTTTGTGTCTCGAGTAGTGAAATGATTTCGACACCATTCAACAATTTTATTTGTATTCTCTATCATGTGACCTGGATACATTTAAAAATTTAAAGTACATGTACAAATATAAAATTAGTTTATTCAAACTATCAAATGTACGTTAAAGTTCATGTTATCGGAGTGCATTCTTTACACATGCTCCTGCTCCATCATGCTCCCCTTTTCCATGTCCACTTTCAAAGAAGTTCCAAAGAAACTTAACATTGTGTCTAGCATGTTGCATAGCTAACCAATTAAAGGCTTTTGCAGATTTAAATTGACCTGCACAATCATGTGTAAAAACTTGTAAAAACAATAAGTATATATGATCTCTAGATCTAATATAATTGAAATGTACTATTTAAGAAAATTTAATTCAAGTTTACTTACCCGCACACCCTTCAGACCAGATCTAGTGTTGTGAAGCATTTATGTTGCGACTCACAAGATTGTGGAAACACACGCCGAAAAAATGAACCACATAACTCCTATCATGAACCTTATCATCGTTGATATAGAAATGAACCTCCTTGATAATAATGGTTTCATTTTGGGGTGGTCCCACAATAATGTGTCCCACTTTTTTGAGAGTCCTGATTTTTGTTAAAATTACACATATTTAAGACAATATGATGATTAAATCCTTGAGAGGTCCTATTTGAAGGAGTAAACTGAAAATGATTAGATAAAAGCCTCTTGGATCAAACTCTCTTTTGTATAATCTCTCTACTCATCACTTACACCTGTAATCGAGTCTCCTTTGCACCCATCAATATCTTGTCAAAAAATTACTTTGACATTAAATCTTTGTGGGATCAAATGAATTCATTTGATAAATCCAAATACAAGATGATATTACTCAAAGAATGGTTTCCAATGATTATGATTTATATATATATATATTGAGTTTATTGTGACCTTGTTTTTTAATTTTTACTAAGCATAGGTTGTGTTACCATTTAGGAATTTGTCTGTTTGACGTTTATTGAAAAATAGTACATTAGGAAAAAAAAATTATGAAAAATATCTGGGTAATAGGTATTTATGTTACCTTTCTATCAAAAAAAGAAGAATGAATTTTGATATATGCATATCAAGTTAGAGCTATCCAAGTGAACCTATGTCCAAATTACACTTAGTGTCACTTCATAACTCAATAAACTATAAAATATTCAACCAAATTAAATGAAACCAATTGGATTCTCTAGAGATTTGTTTTACAAACCAAAATTTAAAATAATTATATTATTATCAATTTTATATAAAAAATTATGTTGATCAAAGTGAGTGTCACTCCTGAAAAATGTTGATTTTTAGACAAACAAAAATTTGAAGGAGAAGGAAAAATGGATACAAATCAATTACTAAAAAAATTTAAAATATATATTTAGAAACTAAAAACAAAATTATAAAATTCACTAGTTTACATCATCTTCAAATTGTTAACGGTTTTTCAGAAATAGGTGTCCGAAAGTGAAGTTTTTTTTCAAATGTTCATTTCAGTGTCAAAGTTGGCCAAAAAGTGGGACACATGTTTGTGGGATCACCCTTTGATCTATACTTTCTATCTCATCCAAATAGAATTGTGCATGTCTATAGGTCACATGGAAAAATATTACAACTTGATCAGAATGATAATATTGGCTTTGAAGCTCTTTTTGAGGAGAGAATGTATAGTTCTCTGCAAAATCTACAATTGAAAGAATACAACCAGGTGGAAAACAATTTTTGGAATCATGAAACTATTTAGATTTCCTTCGTTCACCATGACAATGTTGGATATGTGGATAAATCATAGATTGGAATCTATTCATGAACTGAAGGTATGGTATTTCACTCTCCTTTAATGCAATTTTTTTTATTCTAGTCCTGTCTTCATTTCATATTTCTCATATTCAAATCTCTTCCACTAGAGTGGTGTTGTAACATAAATATTATCAAATTGTAAAGGAAATTTATGTAAATTTATATAGTCATTGCATTCATTTTTTATACATTGGACATGTAATTCATCTAAGTCTTCTGACTTATCACATAAAATGGATTTCACAAATTCTGTTGTACTTCTAGGAACCATATCTAGATTAAGTACTGTCATAACCTTTTTATATGATTGGAAGTATAAGTGAAACTCAATATGATTTTGACAACAACATGTTTCAAAATCCTTATTTATTTACACAAAGAAAGTACCCAACATCTCAAACATTTTCTGACCTATTTTCACATTTGAAAATTCTTATTTGAATGTTTCAAATAGTTCACTTTGTGTAGTATTGAAAAAATGTTTTGGATGTGAAAGCTTCATACCAGTCTCATCATCTTTAATCTGTATAGTGACCCTTCTATTGGAAGCAATACGAGAGTGGTTGGTCAAAAATTCAATGACTCATCTTCTTACATCTTCATAAATTTTTTCTTTTCGAGGAACTCTACAAATCTGTACACAATTCTTTTCAATGTTCATATCCAACACATTTCTCTTCCTAATATATCTCTGAACAATTCTTTGAGATACCTTGAGTAAATCATAAACTACTCAAACTTGATTTCTATGTGCCAATCTCTTACCGATAATCATAGTCATCAATGCTCTTCTAGCAGCATTTGAATCAGATCCTCCATGATCTGTCCCGTTAACAACGTTCAATGCATCTTTCAAATTTTCAAGTATTGTTTCTTTTACTTAACCTCCTTGTCCAATTTTCCTATTATCAACACCTAAAAACTCCAAAACTGGAGTCATTTCTCTTTTCCGTAATAACTTTGCAAACAATTGTGCTTTTCCCACCAAAGTTTTATCCTCAAAATATTTTTTCTACATGTTTTTTACATGAAATTTAATAGTTCTATGAGGTATTAGGTGCTCCGGTGCAATTTGACTAACAAGTGATTCCTCATTCATCTCCATCAAATTTTACATTATAGGATAAATACGTATACGTCGACTACTACCAATATCCCCCCCTAATTGAGTTAGACCTTCTTCAACATCGATAGGTTCTTCTTCAATATTGACCAGTTGCTCTTCGATAAGTTTTGTATGACCTTTCATTTGGTCATTCCTTTTATGATGTTATTTCCTTGTTCTAGTCCTTTTATTTCCCATTGCTCAAATAGAAGAAAAAAAATTATTTTTTCTTTCAGAATCCTTCTTTATTAAAAAACTTGAAAAGTCACACTCATCCGGTCACAAAATACCTTTTGCACTTCCTCAAAAAACCTTATCTATTCTGAAATAAGGATTTAATTTTGCAATTGATATTTATTTTCTAAAAAAATAACTTTTATATATCTTTCAAATTGAAAGGGTGGATTTCCCACATGACCGCTCGCGGGTGGCCGACCACTTAGGAAGACTCGGTCGAGTCCTACTTGGCCCAGTTTTCCTAGGTGACATGCCATGTTGGCAACCAAACCTCCAAAAACACACCAAATAAAAAAGTTGGCACTTCTATTGGTTTTTTCTCTACTAAAACTAAACAATGTCAAAAAAATAAAAGTACCCTTTTCTAGATCCCGAAACTAAGATTCTTGACATATAAATTTTATATTGTTGCGACTACATAACATTGAAGAAATTTGTTAAAAACTTCATGTAGGTTATTAAAGCTTTCAGAAGTCGTTGATTCGGATAGTATAAAAAAATACTAAATCAATTCAGAATTTTTTTTAAAATCATAGATAACACTAGAGAAGAGAGTCACCTTCAATAATATGTAATTTATTTGTTTTTTAGTATAGTTTTGATAGGGGAAAATAGCGGGAGACAAAAACTATTGATTTCAAGTAAGTTCGACTTTGAATACTTATAACTGGAAAACTATACATCAAAAGCACTTCTTTCTTTTTTTCTACACTAGCTATACATGTCATCTAAAACATATTATGAAATTGGAGGAAAAAACAATGTTTTACTTATAATGATCTAGCAGGAAGTAAACTCCCTGATTTACTATATTTTTCATGAAATGAAAAATAGACTTTAAAAATTCAAAAAATATATTAATTTTGGTTCAATTTTTTTTAAAAAAATTATATGCATATAATTCAGCCTATTTCACACATTTCATCAGTTTACATCCTCTTCAAATTCTCGAGAGAAATGTGAATTTTATGCCCTTGAGGTTTTACAGATTTGTGATGTTAACCTTTTCCTTTGTAAAAGGGTGACATATTATTGTTCTTTTAACCGTATAAGTTTGTTTTTGCAATTTAAATATACGGTAATTCAAATATTTTCAATTTATATTTAAATATGGAGGAGATGTGTATGTTTTTGTTGCACCTGAGAACAATCAAGAGGAAACATAGTATTGGTTGGCTAGTTGCATTGAGACCAAACATAAGTTACTACAACCTAGAGAAGATGATGATGGCTTTCATTATCCTACAGGTCTAGTGGTGGTTGCTGGAACCTAGTTACAAAGGGGTCATAATGGATCATACAACCCGTTAAGACCCATTAAGATACATAATAGGGCCTAAGGGGTCCAGATTCATCCTAAGGGGTCATAAATAGGTCATAGAAACCCTTAGGGTTTGTAATAGGTTGTGGGGCTTACTAGTTAATGTTAAGGGGTCTTAATGGGTATTGTAAGAAACTTGTAATCGTTAATGGTGGGTATGATGACCCCTTAGGGTACGTAATACGTCCTAAGAGCTTTTAATGTGTCTAAAGGGGTCTTAAGGCTGGTTGGACCCATTGGTAAGACTAAGGGGTCATAATAGGAGCTAAGGGGTGTGAATTGATCCTAAGGGGTCATAATAGCTCCTATTCCTTATGCTTCCTAGGGGGTTTAATGGGTGGAAGGACCCATTCATAGGTACTAATGGGTCATAATGGATCGTACGACCCATTAAGACCCATTAAGATGAATAATAGGGCCTAAGGGGTCCTAATTGATCATAAGTGGTCATAAATAGGTCATAGAAACCCTTAGGGTTTGTAATTGGTTGTGGAACTAACTAGTTAATGTTAAGGGGTCTTAATGGGTATTGTAAGAATGTTGTAGTTCTTAATTGTGGGTCTTATGACCCTTTAGGGTACGTAATAGGTCCTAATAACTTTTAATGCATCTAAAGGGGTCTTAAGGGTGGTAGGACCCATTCATAAGACTAAGGGGTCATAATAGAAGCTAAGGGGTGTGAATTGATCCTAAGGGGTGATAATAGATCCTATTCCTTATGCTTCCTAGGGTGTCTTAAGGGGTGGGACGACCCATTCATAGGTACCAAGGGGTCATAATGGATCATATGACCCATTAAGACCCATTAAGATACATAATATGACCTAAGGGGTACAAATTGATCCTAAGTGGTCATAAATAGGTCGTAGAAACCCTTAGGGTTTGTAATAGGTTGTGGGGCTAACTAGTTAATGTTAAGGGGTCTTAATGGGTATTGTAGGAAACTTGTAGTCCTTAATGGTGGGTCTTATGACCCCTTATGGTACGTAATAGGTCATAAGTAATTTTAATGCATCTAAAGGGGTCTTAGGGGTGGTAGGACCCATTGATAAGATTGAGGGGTCATAATAGGAGCTAAGGGATGTGAATTGATCCTAAGGGGTCATAATAGCTCCTATGATACCTTTAGGCTCATTATGCTTCCTAGGGGTTCTTAAGGGGTGGGAGGACATATTCATAGGTACTAAGGGGTCATAATGGATCATATGACCCATTAAGGCCCATTGAGATACATAATAGGGCCTAAGGGGTCCAAATTAATCCTGACTGGTCATAAGTAGGTTGTAGAAACCCTTACGGTTTGTAATAGGTTGTGAGACTAACTAGTTAATGTTAAGGGGTCTTAATGGGTATTGTAAGAAACTTGTAGTCCTTAATGTTGGGTCTTATGACCCCTTAGGAGCTAAGGGGTGTGAATTGATCCAAAGCAGTCATAATAGCTCCTATGATACCTTTGGGTTCCTTATGCTTCCTAGGGCGTCGTAAGGGGTGGGAGGACCCATTAATATGTACTAAGGGGTCATAATGGGTCATACAACCCATTAAGATACATGATAGGGCCTAAGGGGTCAAAATTGATCCTAAGTGGTCATAAATAGGTCGTAGAAACCCTTAGGGGTTGTAATAGGTTGTGGGGCAGACTAGTTAATGTTAAGGGGTCATAAAGAAACTTATAGTCCTTAATGGGTCTTATGACCCCTTATGGTACGTAATAGGTCCTAAGGGATTTTAATGTGGCCAAAGTGGCCTTAAGGGGTGGTAGGAGCCATTCATAAGTAATAAGGGGTCATAATAGGTCATACGACCCCTTAAGACCCATTAATATACATACTAGGGCTATAGTCTAGAGTCTCTAGGATGTAAATATTTTATCTTAAGATCTAGTGGAACTAGTTTAATGCAGATTACCTACCATTTATATAAAACTCTTAACTAGGGTTTCTATTATGTGTTAAAAATTTAAGGTTACAATTACTGTAAGTTATGTGGTGTGGGTTTATCATGGTTTTTTAATTGTATATTGTACATGTGTGGTTTATACATATTCAGAAAAAAATACAAACAAAATTACATCTATATATACTAAATACAAGAAAAAATTAAATACATTTATTAAAATAATTTTAACATTTTTGTACAATAATTTACTAAACAAATTTGACATACATGCATTTTTCATAATAAAATTAACAATAATTACTATTAAAAAAATAATAAAAACAATAATTAAACTAAATATATTAAGAAAAATAACTACATGAAGTTGGTGTAGACTGTGAGCGAAGAGGTGCAAGTGGTGTAGACGACAAGTGAAGATGTGTAGCTCACAAGACAAAAAAAAATTATGAGAAAAATAGTTAAAAATAGTAACTAATACTAAAAATTTGCAAAAAATAATGATAAAAGTAAATAAAAAGTTGAAAACATCATCACCTGAAGGGATTTGACCTAAAACAGAATGGGGTAGAGCTCTAGAGAGGGATCATGCTTAGTGAAAATGACAATAATAGTTCCTTAATTTTTATTATTATTTTGAAATGGGGTCACGTTTGAAATGCCACCCCATTCTGAAATGTGGTAGAATTTTTAGAGGGACCTCGTTTAGCCTCAGAACCCCATCTCCTACGGGGTGACGATTTGAATTAAGGCTCGAGGTCCTGAAGTAGAACGTTACCCTGTTCCCTGAAGTATGATTTTGGGAAAATGATTAAGTTAAAAAGTTCTGCCTCAAGTAGACTCATCTTCTTGTCTGCACCCTTACTTTGTAGGATTCTAAGGGTGCAGAATACCAAAACTCCATTCCTACATATGGACATTAGAGTTTTAATGTTTCTTTCTCTGGCTTTTGACATCCATAACACCGTTAATACTAATCTATATATCACCTTACACTATTATTTCATTGAGTTTTTAGGATGCCTAAATTTTTTTTTATATTTGAAGGAATGAGGGACATCTAAGAAGGAGCTACACCATTATTGTGAACTAGAAGGCCTATAACCCAATGTATGATGCTTTGACCCTAAGAAGTTTAACCAATAAAAAATCTATTAAGATGAATATCCACAGTATTTAAAAAGGTTATAAATTTACTTATGAGCCTACCCAAAGGTCTGGGCATGGTTTAGGTCTGAGTTGTCCACTAATTCATTGGGTGATGTGCACCCTTCAAGAGTAACAAATATTAAGAACTTGTCATTTAGGGGTAAGGATTATGTCACTCTTCTCCCTCTTTGGGAAAGTATTTTGAGCCCGTATTTGTCTTTTTTTTTTGAGAGGGATAGAGAACCAATGTGCAAGTTTTTCTCTCACTTTTAACTTCCATACTCCCAAACAATTTTTGTTACACTCTATTGATCCATTGATAAATAACCCTATGATTGGAGAGCATGGTCTACCCCTATACTATTGGATGATATCAGCTTTGAATACTATTCATGTTGTTGATATTCATGTTTTGTCACTTATGTCAACATAGGTTTCTGTGGAAGAGAACAAACTGGTTACTTGACTGGCAGAAGTGTACGGACACTGTACGGATGTTTCAGAATGATAAAAGTTGCTTATAGGAAGAAGGATGTGTGGTTACCTTATCCCTAAGATTTCTTGGCTTTATGTTGCATATTGAGGATGTTATAGTTGATTTAGTGAAGACTGGTTTATGGACTATAAGTGTGATGCTTGACAGAGCAGGTCTATGTGTGTCAAGTGTATCTTACTGGTGAAGATATTTCTGATGAAGCAAGCTTAAATTGGAGGACTATAGACATATTGTGGAGTATTGGGTTATGTTCGATTGATGTGAGAATTCTGGAAACATCATTTGTGGCATGTATACCGGAGGAGACCTATTTGGTGGCCGACTTCATACATGTAGCGTCTAATATGAATTGTGAGCATGGATTACGGATCTCGGAGTATAACTGATGGATTGTAAATGATATTTAATACTTATAGATACCGTGTGTATCTTAGAAAGGGGTTATATAATTATTTATATATTGGGATAGCCTAATTGGTTGACCTAAATAATTATGTGTATTAGGAAAGCTTAACTAACTGACCTAATGAATTATTGTAATAGGGTATATATGAGTGATCATTTCTTTCGGAAAGATGTGGTAGTGGAAGAGATTGAAAAGGAAGAGAAGTGAAATATGGGTAAGTGCACAAAGATGGGGGACCAAAAAGGGGGCATAAGATGCCACCTTTTTTTTTTGAAATCAGCAAACTCTAAAATTCAACAAGAAATTGAGGATAGTTACACTCAAAATTTAAAAATGTGACAAAAAAAAGAGTTGTTCTACTAAAAATCTAGTTTCTAAACTACCAATTTATTTTAGAAATGGTGGATATTAACGCCCTCAAAAAGAGGGAGCACAAATAGTGGTCCTATTTTTTGTGAAAAATATAACATAGTGTCTGGTGTGCTCCCCCTAAAATGTTAACTTTAAAAAAAAAATCGCTCTGGTGAGAAATTAGCTAACACCACCTAGTTTATCCCAAATTTTTCTACTAATTGTTTTATGAAACTATGATTTTTTTTAATTTTTTGAAGTGGGCACATCCTGAAAACTTGAAATTGGTTTGTGCTCCCCCTAGAAATCATTGAAAAGTAATCAAAAATCAAAACTTGTTTTTTTTAAAAGTGTGTAGAATGGAGTCTAGTTTCTGAAAATGTAATTTGTTTCAAAATTTGATGAATGAGCCAAAATATAAGCCCAAATGAATACATGTTGGTTTTTTACAAAAATTGAACATACTTACAAAAGAAATTAGAGATGAAAAGATTAACATAATGAGAATTCAAAATAAATTATATGGTTATATAGCTAATAGAGAGATCTACAATATCATGTCATTTGATTTTATCGTTATTGAACCACGCGCAAACCTGATGGGGAGCACACAAGAAAAAATGTTCTTTTTTGTAGATTTGCAGGAAAACACATCTTGGACCTGCTTGAATCCTCTACACTTTTGGGTTGGATCTACAAGGAAAATCTAAGCCTTAGGATTCTTAAATTTCAATGTACTAAAAAGCACACATGATGTATAAGGCACACGCGCTATAGGACATGTGTGATATGCAAATTTATGGTTTACATAGCGTGTGTGCCCTATAGCACATGCACCCTATGTAAACCATAAACACTCCCTAAGGGAGGGACATACAAAGAGTGAGAAGGTGGGGGAGGGAAACAGAGAGAGAGAGAGAGAGAGAGAGAGAGTCTCTCTCTCTCTCTCTCTCTCTCTCTCTCTGTCTCTCTCTCATTTTGTGGGTCTAACATAAGGTGTACACCCTATAGTGCGTACTCCCTATAGCCCTATAGGGCGTACATCCTATTTAAGAATACAAAAAAAATGGAAATAAAGGTAAGAAACTTGTGAAAGATGCCCACTTTTAACTGTTACTATTTGTTTTTACAGTCTGTTTGACAAATATTCATTTTTCATGGTGTTTAAGATCACAAAGAAGTATATTCTATCAATTTGCAACACATTTTTGTTCAAAAATCAACATCAAAGTGTGAATTTCAATCATTATTCACCAAAATTGATCCATTGAGGTAAGTTTTTTATTTTTTACATGAGAATGGTGAATAAAGAGTCCTTTTGTTTATAATTGCTATGATATGGATTTGTTAAAGAAATAATTTGACATATTGTAAAAGATTTATATTATAATTTGTCATACATTTCTATTATATTTTGAGTTAATATAATTTAGATTGATATTATAAAGTTTCACTTCTTGTAATAGATTTATGTAGTCATTTAAAAATTGTAATGAATTCATATGCAGAAATCATCATCATGCCAAGGAAACAAGCAAAGAATATAACACTAGAAGAACATGAAAGAGACAAAGAGAATAAAAGGGAAATAATGTGACAACTTTGTGAACACAAAAAATTTCATACCGTAGAAGAATATTTTCCTTTGGATGAGGAACATGAAACATCAATAGAAAGTAAGAGATAATTGGAATTGGAAACAAAAAGGCAATGAATGAGAAACTTGCGGGAAATAAGAAAATTGAATTATGAAGATGTAGGCACATCATCTATGAGTTCCCAAGCTGAAGAGACACCACCATCCAATGTTGGAGACACACCCTTGTATCATCTTGAAGGCACACCATTATCTACATCCGAAAGTGTAGAAACAACATCGTTTCATATTGAAGGCACACCATTATCTACATCTGAAGGTGTAGACACACCATCGTGTCATGTTGAAGGAACACCATTAACATCTAAAGTTGGTGAGGATCCATCTTTCACATCTCAATTTGAGGGAACATCATCTATGATTTAAGGTACACAATTGACACATAATGTTGTTGATATTCGTAATGTTGATGCCATTCAACAGTTGAAAACACCTCCTAGAATTATTACAGAAAGCCAAAATATTTGATTGATATTGATACTAATATTTTCTAGCAAATTCCTGACAAAATTCCCAGGCGTAATTATCAAAGATATGCTATCTGTATTTGAAAATTATTTTTTGAGAATTTAAATATGAGAGGAAGATGTCAACTATTTGTTCAAATGATGATAAATCTAAAATTTAGGCCCATCATGAAGATTCCTGGGCTAAGAATGATGGATGAGTCAAGTGAAAAATCTATTGTAAAGAATCTAATAAAATCATATGAGAGTGTGGGTTCTACATCACGCACAAAAGATAGTAATGTCATACGACGTGTACTTACATAAAAAATAGTAAGCACTCAAATGAAGAAATCTTGACTCATTAGAAATACAAGAAAAGCATTTAAAATAAGTAGAAAGTCTCTAATGAGAGCTATGGGAAGGCGTCCAAGAGTGGAAGATCCAAATAACAATGAGTTATGGGAATTTTATGGTAGACTACCGCAGAAAGATAAATCAATTATTGAAGCTTTAAAATTCGTGATTGAAGACTTTTGGAAGAATAACACACGAGTATCTCCCAATCAACGAGGTGTTGTAAGAAGGAGGATTGGTATTGGATTCTGCATTCCACATCTGAAACACCTTTTAGATTCAACTCAGACACAATTCTTTGCAAAATTTATATATACGTATCCTCAATATAAAATTAGTCAAAGATATTAATTTGAAATGGCTAAACCTTTTTATGTGAAGATAAATCATGCACACACAAATTTTTTTTGTAGGGAACATCTTGAATTTTCTAACCATTTTGATGTTTATAAGCATATATGTGTAGATTTGCATTCTAACAATGTTTTGCAGGATTGTAACACAAATAACCCACCTACATCTTCAAGGGAATTCATTACTACAATTTTATGTGAAAGAGTGGATGGTCAACAATTTTACAAGCTCGCATGCTTGAATGGTACATGCATAGATTGTGGTGGTTTGCAACATTTACTAATTTGTCAACATATGGAGAGTACACATGCAATTGTGAATGAAAAAGTGGATTTTGGAAAATATAAGACAGTCACATATGCTCTAAAAGATGGAAAGGAGGCTAAAAGATGTGATTTAGTAATTAAAAATATTCCACTGTATCAGTTCATGGATATTTTTCATGATAAGATTGTGTATGAGTATGTAAGGCATACACATAGAGCTCGATGGTTGGATATGTAATTAAAGGTGTGCAAGGACACATTCCCACTTGATACCATAGTTTTAGTTGTCGCATTCCCAGAGAACTACACTCTATAACCACAAAATGAGGTGCAAGCAAAGTATTATAGCTCTCAACAAGTTGCTATATTTGTTCATATAGCATTTATGCATTCACCTGAGAGTACGGAGGAGAATAGGAAGATATTGAGGGAGTATCATTTTTACATCAGCAATGATCGTTCACATTCTATAGAGTTTGTAGACGGTTTCTTTCATCAATTTTATAGAAATTTGAGTAATAGGAGAATATCATATCATCGACATATCATATGGTCACACAATTGTTCATTGCAATTCAAGAATTCTTGGATGTTTTATTGGTTGATCAGGATGCATACAAACACTGGTATTCAGTATATGTGTAATTTTATAGAGGCTAGTCATGGAAAGGGAGAGAACGATTATGTAGGTGCATGTATAAAAAGGGTGTTAGCAAGTGAAGAATTAAGGTAAAAGAACAAGAAATATTGTCAAATGCGAGATGTATCCTCCAGTGGTGTAATGCTACAATGGGTCTAGGTAATGAAGGTGATTCTACAGTTTGTAGATTTTTTTGGTTGATGGATGAAACTAACATTGCACCATATGAGGATTGTTGTACATTAACATGATCAAGTGATACACTCTTTTAGAAGCACTATTTCAGGTTCATGTATCATCCACACATGACATATGGCATGATTTTTTTCATCATGCATAGATGAAGATTGGGATGGGTGTGAGTCAAAGGAATGGGTAGACAAATGGTCTACATGAATTTTGAGCCCACTTAACTCCTATCGTCCCCCAGCAGTATTGCAATTGACACAAATGGAATCATCCATTTAATTTTACTATTTGTCTTATCTAGTGCAACCAAGTAAATTGTCAACTCACAAATAGTCTCAAATTTAGTACTTTATTGTAAGTATTCATTAAATTAATCTCCTCGTTATGCTTCTATCATTGCAGACCATGTTTTTTCTGTTATTGCACCTGAAGACAATGACAAAGGGACATATTATTATTTGTGTCATTGTTTTGAGGCTATTAATAAATTACATTACTCAGTTATAGATGATGAAGGATTCAAATACCCTATAGGAACAATGGTTGTAACTGGTACATGGCTTAGATGGTATTATATGAAGAACCCTAGGTTGTTGTTGTTTCAGTATTGGGAGACAAACACGAAGATTCTTCATTATTCCAAACTTTTCATTGCATCAAATGTCCATTTGACCAAATATGGAGTAAAACCACACAATAAAACTCTTTGGAAGGTTTGCGAGTTAGACCATGAGGCAATATTTGAGACAATAAAGGGTAGGGAATATTCGACTATTTCATTGGACTAAAAGTGAATCCAAAATGTTTTAATGTCGAATCTAGTTGAATGCATGTTCATATAACATGTATATTTGTAAAGGAATTAATTCCCTTGAATACACATTAGGTTGACTATAAATTGCTCATGCATTACCCCGTATGTATAACGGGAAGTTTGTAAGATTTAACAACAAATTTTCTCTTCTATTTTTTGGGGTAGTACAAGAGGCTTTCTCTTCTCAACTATTTCCTTATGGTGATCCTAATGAGCTGATTTGTAACATATTTTTCATCATAATTTAAGAAAATATGTTCACAAAATGAATTCTAGAAATATATGTTAAGCTTATTGTCATGTTTCATACTAGCACATTCTTTGTATATATGTATTTACAAAAATCATTTAAACTATGAAACCAGATATTTAAATCATTTAAAAATAAAGAAAAATGCTCATCCTAGCATCCAACCATCTCTGCCAATAGCTTCAAAATTCAGGATGAATTCTACGAACGACCCCGTCATGGAGGTGAAGTGGCTCTTACATTGCCGACCACTATGGAGCCAAGTGTCCCTCAAGGTGCACCAGGCAACAAAATTTTTGATCTTTAGGAGTTCATTTATTGGAGTTTGTGTGGGGTATTGATGAGCCATCATATGCTATAGGATCTTTTCATGGAGACCTTCTATAACCTATCTCAAATTTTGGATACTCTCTTCCATTTTCATTTGCCGACCTAATCTTGGTTGATGCAAAAACTTGCAATGTTGCATAGTTGAAAGCTGAGACATTGTATATCTTGAAAACCACTCATCTTGGCATCAAACCATCTCCACCAATAACTCCACAATGCTTGGTGAATGCTAAGAATGTCCCTATCATGGAGGCAAAGTAGCTCGAATGTTCTCGACCACTATGAAGCCAAGTGTCCCTGAAGGTTCATCAGGCAACAAAATTGTCAATATTCAGGAGTCCATTTCTTAGATCTCACGTGGGGTATCAACAATTCATCAGGTGCTAAAGGACTGTGTCATTGGTGCAGGAGCACACCTAGGCTAACCTCCATGTTTTAGTCCTTTTTGGCTTGTACTAGACATTGGCCAAATTAAGATAGTTAGATTGTTTTTAGACCTTAGAAGGTCATTGCAATGTGGGCTAGGTGAGTTAGTCATTAGGACTAAGGTCACTAAATTAGCCATTGTTAGTACTTTTTATATTTCTTAGGCTTAGTTGCTTGATGTTGGATTTGAGCCTTGAATGTGTCTTAAACACATAAGTGATGTCATAGAGATGCCATAAGGCCATAAATGATCTTGGATCCTCAAAATGAAGAGGTTAGAGGTCCTAAAACTAAGGGAGGAGGCATAATGGAAAAGATGCCAAAAGTTGCTAAAATGTTGTCATGACAACATTTGTAATTATTGCAAATGTTGCATGCAACTCTGTTACTTTCGATCCCCCTAAAAAATAGGAGTAGGGAGTCAAAAAAAATCCCTAGAAACATGGAATGAGGCATATAATGGGAGTAGAGGGTCTAATCTTGACAAAGAGGGTAGATTGTAACAAGTTTTGAATTTGAATAGAGCTCTGCAACTCTGTGTTTTCAAAAAATCTGAGAATTTGTGTGTGACAGTGATACCTAATGGATTGAATGCCCTGACTTAGTTTTTACTTTGTGTTCTTAGGATAGTTTGAAGTGTTTTTCATTTAGGGAACTAGTAGGTTTGAGTTAGTCTAGGGTCATAGTCAAATTGTTTTCAATATAGAGAGTCCACTGGTCCTGTCCTGACCAGTCAGTCAGTTCATGGCTCCCCCATGAAAACTAACCATGGGATCTTCCTGAAAGTGGTTGGATATGAAACGGGAGTCACTAGTCTATATATATCTAGGATTAGGAATCAGTAAAGGTAGAGTTGCTATTCCAAGCCCTAGGCGAGCAGACACTATCTGGTTAGAGGTTTGGAGATGAAAGATTGAGCATATCTTGCAGGGTAGAGAAGCATTGTACAAGATAAGTGCATTTATAGATAGGGTATAGTCATATCCTAACATGTTATGAAGATTGAGCTCATACCAATCTATTCGACCAAGTTTTGAGCAAGTTTTCAACTAGGTTGCAGACATTCCTAGAAATTAGCCCTATTAGTCCTATTGGACCTAGATTGTAGGAACCATATGTATGAAGGGATTAGGAAACTAAAAACTTCAAAATATCTTGTAAAGTGATAAAGGGTATTTGAATGTGTGATTTTTTTTTCAACTTATTTGCGAAAGTTTTGAAAGAAGTGGGAAAAACACATTGTAAAAGGCTACAAGGAAATAAGCCCAATTAGGCCTCTTGAATACAAAAACTTGGACTCGACTAAAAATGGTTATGAGATCTCTAAAAATGGAACCAAATGGAAGTAAATGGAATATTTCCATGATGATGATCACCCATCCAATGAGTATTTGAATGCTAGAGTGGAGTTGGCACTTAGATCTTTCTAAGTGTAGTAGGAGAAGTGAAGATTTGAATTAACTAAAAGGTGTTAGTCTTTCAAGGTGAAGCACAAGGATTAGAACTCTTAGAGAAGAGTTTGAATTGGACTTATTTAATCATCTAAGCCAATTAGGACCTAGAGGAGATTAGGTTCCTAGAAGAGACAAGCTAAGGTCTCTTGGATGCAGTGCTAGCAAGCCGTGGAACACTCACATCATATTGGTATCAGAGCTTGATTGAGATTAGGCTTGTGGTGGATGTTTCAGCCTACTCAATCAGTTGGAGAGAATGTACCATGGTGAATAATGATGAGTTAGCCAAAAAGGTGGATGAGAAAGAACAAGACAATAAGTTGTTAAGAGAAAGGTTGTCTCAAATGGAGAAACTCTTGGGAGAAGTCCAAGACAAAGCTAAGAAGATGAAAGATAAGATAGATCAGAAAGAAAAAGAAGCAGCAAGGGAGAAGGGAGTGGATTTAGAAGAGGAAGTTCCAACCCCTGAACTTGTCAGTGACCAAGAACCCTTCTTAAAGGCACTAAAGGCTTTAAGTGGAAAAGATTTGGAGGGTGTACCAATTTTTAGTGGACAAATGGACCTAGATTTAGTTATGGATTGGATTGACAGTTGAGAGAACCATTTCTTATGCCATGGTATCATAGAGGCCCAAAAAGTGAGTGTGGCTAAGTCAAGGTTGAGAGGGTCAGCTGTCACATGGTGGAAGTTTGTTCAAACTGAAAGGGAGAAAGAAGGGAAGATTCCTATAGTCTCATAGAAGGTGATGGTGACTAATTTTAAGAAAAATTAATTTCTTGATGATTATGAGGTTTAGTTGCATAGGAGAAGACACAATATTAGGAAAAAAGAATTGGATGTCCAAGCATACACTGAAGAGTTCCAAAAGCTGTACTTAATATCACAAGTGGTGGAGGATGAAAGCATCAAACTAGATAGATATTTGAATGGAATCAAGTGGTCTATTCAAGAAGACACGAGTCTTGTGAACTTCAAAACCATTTTCCAATGTTATAAAATTGCCTTGAAGATAGAGGAGAAAGGAAAAAGAAAACAAGAGCAAACCTCCAAGGAAAGAGGTAGAGGAAGGGATAATAGAGGATCAAGAGGTGGCTATGGTGGAAGGAGTTCAGAATCAAGGACACAAGGAGAAGTCAAGTACACTTAGTAGCAAGAGGGAAGTTCTAGTAGAGGTGGAAGAGGAAGGAACTCAAACTTCATAGGAAGAAGTGGTGGACAAGGAAGAGGCAATTACTTTTCCAATATGAAATGCTATCATTGCAACCAAATGGGACACCCTTCCTATAGGTGTCCAGAGAAGGGTAGTACTTCTCAAGGAGGCAAGAAGACAACTAATTTAGTTCATGAAGAGAAAAATGCAGTAGAGACACACTCTGAGGTACCATTAAATTCAAAAGAAGGTGAGAACCTCATGATGAGGAGAACATTGATCAAGGAGCCAGTTAAAGAAGAGTCAAGCCAAAGAAGGTCCCTATTTAGAATCAAATGTAAGGTGATGGGAAAAGTATGTAGAGTCATTGTGGACTCAGGGTCTACTAACAACATTGTATCATAAGAAGCAGTCAACAAGTTAGGCATGACAAGGATACCCCATACCCATCCTTACAAGGTCACATGTCTTAATAAGGGACAACATGTCTTAGTCAACGAGCAAGCTTGGGTAGAGTTCTCTATAGGGAGATATAAGGACAAGGTTCTATGTGATGTGCTACCCATGGATGCATGTCACTTTCTCCTAGGTAGACCATGGCAATTTGACCGCCAAGCTATCCATGATGGAGTGAAGAACTCCTATACATTCAAGAAGGATAAAGTAAATTTCAAAATCCAATCATTGTTAGAGGATGTAGATATGAAGACAATAGGTCCTAATGTGCTTTTGGTGGGTGAAAAAGAATTCATAGAAGCCATGGAAGAAGGAGAAGGAGTTGGCTATGCATTTGTACTAAGGCCAAGAGAAAAGAATGAAGAAAAAGGAGACAAGAAATCAGAGATACCTAAGGAGATACAAAGCATGTTGCAGACTTATGAAGGCATAGTAAGTGATGGAAAACCATCAGCATTACCCCCTAAGAGAGCCATAAGTCATAGGATAGACTTCATACCCAAAGCTACCCTACCTAATAAGGCAGCTTACAAGATGACCCCTCAACAAAATGAGAAAATTGCTAGGCAAATAGAAGAACTCCTTAACCAAGGCCTTATCAAGAAAAGCATTATCCCTTGTGCAGTACCTACTATCCTAGCACCAAAGAAAGGAGGAAAATGGAGGCTTTGTACTTATTCAAGAGCCATAAATAGGATAACCATTAGGTATAGGCTCCCCATACCTAGGTTTGAAGACCTAATGGATTGTCTAGGTGAAGCCAAGTATTATAGCAAGATAGAATTCAAGAGTGGGTATCACCAAATTAGGATACATGAGCGTGATGAATGGAAGACAACATTCAAGACCAATGAAGGTTTGTATGAATGGCTTGTCATACCATTTGGACTATCTAATGGCCCCTTCACATTCATGAGGCTCATGAATGAGGTCCTCAAAGACTACATTGGAAAATTTGTAGTAGTATATCTTGATGATATACTAATTTATAGTAGGACAAGAGAGGAGCATCTTCAACACCTTGAAACTGTCTTCAAGAAGCTACATGAAGAGAAGTTGATGATCAACTTGGAGAAATGTGAGTTCATCAAAATAGAGCTAGTGTACCTTGGGTTTGTTGTATCTCATGGCAATCTAAAAATGGACAAAAGTAAAGTGGAATCCATCATGAATTGGCCTACTCCATGGACATCACAGAGGTAAGAATTTTTCATGGCCTTGCTTATTATTATAGGAAGTTTATAAGGTAGTTTAGTGCTAGTTGTGCTCCTATGTTGGACACAATCAAAGGAGGAATGAAGACTAAGTTCTTGTGGAATGAGAAAGCCACTAAGAGCTTTGAGTTATTAAAAGAAAAGATTGCTACCCAACCTATCTTAGTCTTTCCAAGCTTTGAGAAGCTTTTCACCATTGAGTGTGATGCAAGCAATGTGGCTATTGGAGCTTTCCTAAGCCAAGAGGGTAGACCAGTAGCATTTCATTTAGAAAAGTTAAGGGAAGCTAAGAGGAAGTATTCTTCCTATGATCTTGAAATGTATGCATTGGTTCAGGCTTTAAGGAAATGGAGACACTATTTACCCCCCAAGGAGTTCATAGTCTACTCAGATAATCAAGCTTTAAGTTTCTTGAACTCTCAAAAAAAGTTAAGTCACAAGCACATGAAGTGGGTTGAGTACCTACAAGCTTATACCTTTAATATCAAACACAAGAAAGGTATCCTCAATAAAGTGGCAGATGCATTGTCTAGAAGAGCTCTCAGAATTAAGGAAATTTAGTTGAAGAGTATGGGAATAGATCACTTCAAGGATCTATATGCTGATGATGAATAATTTGTAGACATTTATAAGGTATGTGCTAAATTCAAGAATCATTTTCACAGCAAGTATGCTGAATACACTTTGCAAAGTAACCTTTTGTTTAAGGGAAATCAATTGTGTGTCCCTGGAGGGTCTATTAGGGAGAACTTAATCCAAGAAAAGAACAATAGTGCATTGAGTGGTCACTTTGGGATCACTAAGACCCAAGAACTTGTTCAAAGGTTCTATTATTGGCCAAGGATGAATCTTGATGTTAGGAGGTATGTGGAAAGTTGCATTGTATGTCAAAGAGGAAA
>MU226275.1:1419635-1430043 GCA_018584345.1 Thuja plicata | reverse complement strand
GTCAAACTCATTGACCCATAATTCATGAGTAGTGGTTCACATGAACCCATCTCTCATGAGAATGAATGGAACACTTAGCACTCATTGGATCTAGATGATGCAATGAGTGCTAAGTGTTCCATTCATTCTCATGAGAGATGGGTTCATGTGAACCACTACTCATGAATTATGGGTCAATGAGTTTGACACAAAAACTACACAATTGAATCATGATAGCAATATCACAATTTGACTTGCTGTGGAAAAGTATCTCCTACTTATTAGTGTATATGTAGTTATAGACAAATTCAACAAGATGGCTCACTTTGTGCCATGCAAGACCACTAATGATGCCAGCCAAATAGCCTCTCTTTTCTTCAAAGAGATAGTAAGAATACATGGGTTACCTATGAGCATTGTGTCAGATAGAGACACTAAATTTATGAGTCATTTTTGGAGGACTCTTTGGCAAATATTGGGCACTAATTTATCCTTTGGGTCTGCATACCATCCTCAAACTGATGGTCATACTGAAGTGGTGAAGAGGAGCCTTGGAAATCTACTAAGGTGCTTAACCAAGGAATATAGTCAACAATGGGATTAGTTAATTAGGCAAGCTGAATATGCCTACAATGACACCATAAATAGGTCAACGGGGAAGAGCCCCTTTGAGATAGTATATGGATTGCATCCTAGAGGAGTCTATGAGTTGAGAGACTTGAAGGATGGAGTGAAGGCAAGTTGATATGCAGATGATTTTTCTTATGCAATGTAGGAGATACATGAAATAGTCAGGAAGACTTTGATAGACAACACCTTGAAACATAAAACCAAGGTTGATGAAGGTAGAATAACAGTTCAGTTCAATGTGGGTGACATGGTTATGGTGCATCTTAACAAGTCAAGACTTCAAAAGGGAGTCCCTCACAAGTTTCAGATTAGAAGGATAGGTGCATGTCCTATCTTAGCTAGGTATGGTGATAATGCATTCAGAGTTGATCTCCTGGAAAACAATGGACTATCACCTATTTTCAATATTGCAGACTTAGTTCATTACAAAGGACCACATCAAGACATGGATCAGAGTCTCGAAGAAGAGATCAGAGATTTGGAAGATCTCCGGTTACCCCCTACTACAGTCACAGGGGCTAACAATATATTGGATACTAGAGTCTACAAACAGACTAGAACCAAAGAATACAAAGAACACTTGGTAAAGAACCATGGTCAAACCAATGATGATGTAGTATGGGTTAAGGAATCAGAGTTCAAAAAGATGGGGATTGATCCAAGAATCCTAACTCCAAAGGTGGATTGAACTTTTTGTTCTGGGGAGGATGGTACAGGAGCACACCTAGGCTAACCTCCATGTTTTAGTCATTTTTGGCTTGTACTTGACATTGGCCAAGTCAAGATAGTTAGGTTGTTTTTAGACCTTAGAAGGTAATTGCAATGTGGGCTAGGTGAGTTAGTCATTAGGACTAAGGTCACTAAATTAGCCATTGTTAGTACTTTTTATATTTCTTAGGCTTAGTTGCTTGATGTTGGATTTGAGCCTTGAATGCATCTTAAACACATAAGTGATGTCATAGAGATTCCATAAGGCCATAAATGATCTTGGATCCTCAAAATGAAGAGGTTAGATGTCCTAAAACTTAGGGAGGAGGCATAATGGCAAAGATGCCAAAAGTTGCTAAAATGTTGTCATGACAACATTTGCAATTATTGCAAATGTTGCATGCAAATCGGTTACCTTGGATCCCCCTACAAAATAGGAGTGGGGAGTCTAACAAAAAGGCCTAGAAACATGGAATGAGGCATATAATGGGAGTAGAGGCTTGAATCTTGACAGAGAGGATAGATTGTAACAATTTTTGAATTTGAATAGAGCTCTACAACTCTATGTTTTCAGAAAATATGAGCATTTGTGTGTGACAGTGATACCTAATGGATTGAACTCCCTGACTTAGTTGTTTTTTTGTGTTCTTAGAATAGTTTGAAGTGTTTTTCATTCAGTGAACTAGTAGGTTTGAGTTAGTTTAGGGTCGTAGTTAAATTTTTTTCAATCTAGAGAGTCCACTGGTCCTATCCTAACTAGTCAATCACTTCATGGCTCCACCATGAAAAATAACCATGGGATCTTCCTAAAATTGGTGGGATATGAAAGGGGAGTCACTAGTCTAGATATATCTAGGATTAGGAATCAAGAAAGGTTGAGTTGCTATTTTTAGTGTCAAGCCCTAGGCGAGCAGACACTATTTGGTTAGAGGTTTGGAGATGAAAGATTGAGCATATCTTGTAGGGTAGAGAAGCACTGTATAGGATAAGTGTATTTCTAGATAGGGTATAGTCATATACTAACATGTTATGAGGATTGAGTTAATACCAATCCATTCGACCAAGTTTTGAGCAAGTTTTCAACTAGGTTGCAGACAGTCCTAGAAATTAGGCCTATTAGCCCTATTGGACCTAGATTGTAGGAACCCTATGTACGGAGGGCTTAGGAAACTAAAACCTTCAAAATATCTTATAAAGTGATAAATGGTATCTTAATGTTTCATTTTTTTTTCAACTTCTTTGGGAAAGTTTTGAAATAAGTGGGAAAAACACACTCTAAAAGGCTACAAGGAAATAAGCCCAAGTAGGCCTCTTGAATACAAAAACTTGGACTCGACTGAAAATGGTTATGAGATCCCTCCAAATGGATCCAAATGGAAGTAAATGGAATGTTTCCATGAGGATGATCATGCCTACAATGAATCTTTGAATGCTAGAGTGGAGTTGGCACTTAGATATTTCTAAGTGTAGTAGGAGAAGTGAAGATTTGAACTAACTAAAAGGTGTTAGTCTTTCAAGGTGAAGCACAAGGATTAGAACTCTTACAGAAGAGTTGGAATTGGACTTAGTTAATCATCTAAACCAATCAGAACCTAGAGGAGATTAGGTTCCTAGAAGAGACAAGCTAAGGTCTCTTGGATGCAGTGCTAGTAAGCCTTGGAACACTCACATCAGTCATGGAGGCCTATGATAACCTATCTTGGATTTTTTAGATTCACTTCCATTTTCATTTTCTGACCCAATCTTGGTTGATGCAAAAAATTACAATATTGCATAGTTGAAAGCTAAGACATTGCATATCTTGAAAACTTCTCGTCATGGCTTCAAACAATCTCTGCACAAAGCTTCATAATGCCGGGTGAATGATAGGGATGACCCTGTCACTAAGGAAAAGTGGCTCGAACATTTTTGACTACTATGGATCCAAGTGTCCCTCAAGGTGCAATAGGCAACAAAAATTTTGATCTTCAAGAGTTCATTTCTCAGAGCTTGTGTGGGGTATGGACAAGATGTCAGGTGCTATAGGACCATGTTACAAAGTTCTACGATAACCTATCTCACATTTTGGATATTTTCTTTCATTTTCATTTTCTGACCCAATCTTGGTTGATGCAAAAACTTGCAATGTTGCACAGTTGAAAGCTGAGACATTGCATATCTTGAAAACCGCTCGTTGTGGCATCGAACTATCTCAGCCAACACCTCTAGAATTTTGGGTGAATTCTATTAATGACAGTGTCATGGAGGTGAAGTGGTTTTAATGTTTTCAACCGCTATGGAGCCAAGTGTCATTCAAGGTTGATGCAGAGCAAAGTGGATTTTCTTGTGAAGGCACTTCTCTAGTCCTCCAACCTAGGAACAAACTCATGAACCCACCCACTCTCAATATGTATAAATGGTCAATCAATCTTCAATAATGATACTCTTCCACTAGGCTCCACATACTAAACACCAATCCCCTACAACATTTAGTCCATGCTTAGAATTGAAACCCAAATCACAATCTTGAACATAAATACTCAAAAATAATCTTCTTGCTATCTCCAGATAGACCCGTAAATAGAGTGGTATAACTTTTTATGTTGAACATATATCCTCAATCCCTCCAGTGAGGATGTTCATATTTAGTTTCTTCAAAACATAATACAAGATGAGGACAATCCAAACGTGCATTATGGAGTTATTTCCCTCGCACTAAGGCTATTTTTTTTGTCAAAGAAAACTTTGGAAAATGCAAAAACATAACCAAATTTCTTGTATTCGTAAAAGAAAATGAACTGCAACAATGGATTTTAACAACATACAAAGATCACCATTATTCATCAACTTTTGAATTACATCATTCTTTTTAGTAATCACACTACTCCCCTCCTCTTCTGATCAGGGTTTGGTTTACATATGTAAGATCTTTTTCAAGAAGATTCACAACTTCCAAAACTGATTCTTATAACTACTAAACTAACTCCTCTAAATGACCGGGTAGTGTAATTTCTTCTTCCCGTTAACTATAGCGATCATGTGTCATGGATTTCATGATGGTTACAAGGCTTTTAATTACAAAATAACTCGTAATGTGCTAATTTCATACTCAACTTAATATAGACCGATTACATAAAACTTGCTTCTAAATGTCTTAACAAGCTGTATTACAATATCAAATGAACTTAAGAGTCAAGTGTATTCTGGAACCTTCAAATTATTGTCAATCCCGTGATGCTCCCGCATCAAAGGTGCACCAGGAAACAAACTTTCCAATCTTCAAGACTCTATTTCTTAGATCTCGCATGGGGTATCAATGAGCCGTCAAATTCTATAGGATTGTGTCATGGAGGCCTGCTATAATGTATCTCAGATTTTGGAGATTCACTTCCATTTTTATTTGCCGATCGAATCTTGGTTGACACAAAAACTTGCAATGTTGCGCAGTTGAAAGTTGAAACATTGCATATATTGATAACTTCTCATTGTGGAACCAAACCATCTCTACCAAAAGATCTACAATGTTGGGTGAATCCTAGTAATGACCCTGTCATGGTCATGAAGTGGCTCGAACGTTGTCGACTGCTATGGAGCCAAGTGTCCCTCAAGGTGCACAAGGCAAAAAAATTGTCGATATTCAGGAATCTATTTCTCAGAGCTCGCGAGGGGTATCGACAAGCCATCAGGTGCTATAGGACTATGTCATGGTGGCCTGCTATATACTATCTCAAATTTTGAAGATTCACTTCCATTTTTATTTTTCGACCCAATCTCGGTTGATTCAAAAACTTGCAATGTTGTGCAGTTGAAAGTTGAAATATTGCATATATTGAAAACCACTCATTGTGGTATCAAATTATCTCTATCAAAATCTCTAGAATTCTGGGTGAATTTTAGGAATGACCCTATTATAGTCACAAAGTGGCTCTAACATTACCGACCGTTATGGACCAAGTGTCCCTCAAGGTCACCAGGCAATAAAATTGCTGATATTTACGAGTCCATTTCTCAGAGCTTGCAAGGGGTGTCAATGAGATGTTAGGTTCTACAAGACCAAGTTATGGAGGCTTGTGATAACCTATCTCAGATTTTGAAGATTTGCTTCCATTTTAATTTGCTGACCCAATCTCGGTTGATGTAAAAACTTGCAATGTTACGCAGTTGAAAGCTGAAACATTGCATATCTTGAAAACCGTTCATCATGGCATCGTACCTTCTCCACCAAAAGCTATGGAATGCTAGGTGAATTTTAGGAATGACCCTATCACTAAGGTGAAATGGCTTGAACATTCCTGACTACTATGGAGCCAAGTGTCCCTCAAGGTGCACCAGGCGACAAAATTATCGATATTCAGGAGTCCATTTCTCAAATCTCATGAGTGGTATTGAAAATCCATTAGGTTCTAAAGGACCGGTTCATGGATACCTACAATAAACTATCTTGTATTTTGGATATTCACTTCCATTTTGATTTTCTAACCCAATCTCGCTTGATGCAAAAACTTGCAATGTTGCACAGTTGAAAGCTCAAACATTGCATATCTTGAAAACCACTTGTCGTGGCATAGGACCATCTCTGCCAATATCTCTTGAATGTCGGGTGAATGATAGGAATGACCTTGTTATGGTCACAAAGTGGCTCAAACATTGTCAAACGCTATGGATCGAAGTGTCTCTCAAGGTGCACCAGGAAACAAAATTGTTAATATTTAGGAGTCCATTTCTCAAAGCACGCATGGGGTATTGAAAAGATGTAAGGTGAAATAGGACCATGTCATGTAGGGCTTCGATAACCTATCTCAGATTTTGGAGATTCACTTCCATTTACATTTTTTGACCCAATCTTAGTTGATGAAAAAACTTGCAATGTTGCTCATTTAAAAATCAAGAAAACTACTCGTCCTAGTATCCAACTGTTTCTACCAACAACTCTAAAATTTTGAGTGAATTATAGGAATGAACCTATCACTAAGGTGAAGTGGTTCGAACGTTGCCGACCGCTATGGAACCAAGTGTTCCTCAAGGTGCACCAGGCAATAAAATTGTTGATCTTCAGGAGTTCATTTCTCAGAGCTCGTGTGGGGTATCGACAAGCTGTCAGGTGCTATAGGACCATTTCATGGAGGCCTATGATAACATATCTGATATTTTGAAGATTCACTTATGTTTTCATATTCTGACCCAATCTCGGTTGATGCAAAAACTTGCAATGTTGCGCAGTTGAAAGATGAGACATTGCATATCTGGAAAAACCACTCATCCTGGCATCAAATAATCTTTGCCAATAGCTCTAGAATGTCGGGTGAATACTAGGAACAACCCTATTATGAAGGCGAAGTGGCTTGAACATTGCCACCACTATGGAGCCAAGTATCCCTCAAGGTGTGTCAGGTAAGAAAACCGTCGATCTTTAGGAGTTTGTTTCTCGGAGCTCACGTGGGGTATTGATGAGCGGTCAGGTGCTACAGGACCATGTTATGGAGGCATGTGATAATATATCTATGATTTTGGAGATTCTCTTTCATTTTCATTTTTTGAGTCAATCTCAGTTGATGCAAAAACTTGCAATGTTGCACGATTGAAAGGTGAAACATTGCATATCTTGAAAACCGCTCATCCTGGCATAAAACCGTCTCCGTTAACACCTTCAATTTGACATGTTAATGCTAGGAATAATCTTGTTATGCTTCACAACTTATTTGAACATTTGGGACCACAATGTACTGGTGCATCCTTTAACATTCTTGTAGTGCTCTAAATAGGTCGAGGTGGTCAAAATGCTCCTACAGGACAAAAATTGGGTAGGATTTTCATTTGTTTAAATCTAATGTTTAGTTTTGTGCCCCCACATGATTCTAATTCTAGTTTTTTTTCTCCTGGGGATATACATAATTGATAAAAATAGTGTTTTGGGATAAGATTCATACATGTTGTGTCCAATATTAAATTTGGATTCGATGGAGAAAACAACAAATAATGTTTGATTGAAGAAGATCATGTCTTAATTGCTTGTCTGTTCTAGCTCCATCATAGGAGGCATTTTTGGCAGGAGCCATTATAAGCTTCGAAACTAAAGTTTTAATGATCTTTAATGGCATATATAAATATACTATTAACTATTCAAGCAGTAACCAATTTTCTTGGTGATCTCATGGTCAAATATTAAATTTATTTTATCTGCTAATAGAGGTCAGAAACAAATGTTATTTTATGTTTGCTATTGTAAACAATCAGTAGTAGAATCTTTCATTGGTTTGTGATAGACCTTGGATTGTAAGGCAACTTTTTGTTGAAATGGTTTTATGTTTTTATGGAAGATTATGATTAGTTGTAGCTCCATATATCTTTCTATCATTTACATAAACATTTTCAAAAGTAAGTTGCGGGCACAAGAAAAAACATTTCGCCCTTGTGTACGTCTATATATATACAATTTTTTTTCCAATTCGACCTTTTGTGATGGTGCATCTTTGTTCTTCACAATATTGTTTTCAATTTTTTTTGTAGTTGTCTAGAAATGAAGGCCACTCACTAGAAAAAAATCAATGAAATAAATTCAATGTCTTCTTTTTGTACTTTTGATTTGTATGACTTTTGCAGTTCTTTTGGTTCTAGTTGAATGATGTATGTTGAAAATAACTAGCAGTTACAATTTTTTGGGCGTTATCATTGTTGGATAGGATTATTAATTCATTATTAGTGTGTTGAAGGGATTATAAATATAGTTTTTTAGTCATATTTTGCACCTACACTTGAGCATTGTTACATGAGTTTGTTTTTTACAGTTTTGTGGGGATATCAATGGTTGTGTTAAATGTGCCAGACTACAAGTATGGTGAAGTGCCTTGCATTTTGAAAACCTCGCACATGGATAAGAACCCTGAGCGAAAATTTTGGAGGTAACAACTTAGCAAGAAGTTTGGTAGTGGTAATGTATTTTACGTTTATAAAAAATGTAGATACGATTCATTGTAGTATGAAGTAATGTTGAGTTGGTATTGCAGGGTGATAATGGATGTAGCTACTTTAGGTGGGTAGCTAATGTGTCATCTACATATGTCCACCCATTTGCACCTGTTACTGATGAAGCTCATCAGCTTAGCTTGTGCTCTTGAGAGGCGGCTATGGCTGACATTGTGTCAATGACGAAGGCTGAAATAAAAATTTTACGATGGCTTTAGAGCATTTAATTGTATTTTAATTGCGTTTATTTGTTGGGACCATATGAAAATATGAACTTTGAATGTATCCCAATTAATTTAAGACAAAATGTGGACATGTAACTGGTTTACGATGTAGTATTATATATATGTGGTAACTTGTTTATAATGTTGTCATGTTAATTTTTTTTATATATGTGGTAACTTGTTTATAATGTTATGATGCCAATTTTTTAGTTTTTACTTGGATATGACTTTCCATAGAAAAATATTAAAAATTAAAAAAACAAGCAACAAAATTGATAAAAGTTCAAAAATTAAAATTTGTAAGAAAATAATTTTTTTTAATAATCTTATTTTTTTTAAAGTTAATAATACATATTTTAATTTAAAAATATAAGTTAAAAATACAAATATATTTTAATTAAAAAACCACCTACAAAAATGATAAGTTCAAAAATTAAAATTTGTAAGAAAATAATTTTTTATAATTATATTTTTTTAATAAGTTAAAAATACATATTATTCAAATTAATTAAAAAAATGAAAAATAATCCTTATTCCAATTCCATATTATGGGATCCAATCGTAGAATAGATTAATTCCCAGTCGTCTTCGAGGTGCACCAAAAAGGTCCAAACCTTATTCTAGCTTTCGTTTTAAGGATTAATTAATCCGAGAATAGGTCTTTATTCTAGAATAGGCCTATTCTAGATAAATTAATTCCATGCACCAAATGGGCCCTTTAAGAATTGGAAAATGACCCTTTTCTCTAATGGGGTGCAATACAATTACTAGCAGGTATTCAATTATCAGGTAGCTAAAGTTTCTATTAACATGGTCGCTACATATCGTGTTTAAAATGATTATGGATGATTTTATTTTTTTAAAAATCTTTTACCTTATTGTAATTTGTTCCTAAATGAATTTTTTTTTTAGCTTTTTGACTGATTTGTGTCTATGTAATGGTTCTTAATTTTCAACATGAAGTACCTTTTTCAAAATTTTCAACTTAGTTGATCCTTCCTCAAATTAAGCTATCTTGTATATTTTTTTGTTAATTAATATAATATATATTTTTATAAAAGCAAATAAATTTATTAACCTGATATGAAGCAACAAATCAATATTTATACTAAATTATTCTTATTTTCATCCAATATATATTTGCAGGTACTTTGCAAACAGAAGCTATTGCAACTTTACCATATGTTTAGTGTCAAGCTACATTTACATTTTGAAGTCTAGTGTCCAAGTATTAAACAACATATTTAATTTCTTGACAATGAAGTTGTAATTATGCACAATCCTAGTGTAATGCAATAATATGATTTTTATGGTCAAATGGTGTTGATATAATTTATTATGTAGTTGTTATATAAAATTATGTTTTAGCTCCTTTTGTACATCTATATATGATTGAGATAAAAAAAAGGTTATGCATAGAAATAGTTCATTGCTAGAAGATTATTTCATGTCTCTGACTTTAAAGGCAAGAAATTAATTTCATGTCAATTTATTCTAATATTACAAAATAATTTTAGGTTAGTAAATATTATAGTAAATCGATCAGATTTCCACTATCCATTTAATTTAGAGCTGAATTTCTCGCTTTGATTGTGTATGTTTTTTAGCATCAACGTTTCATATCACACTATGTGATCCATCATTAGGATGGGAGAGCAGAGAGCAATAAGGAAAAGTAAATATAAGATGCAGACTAGGCCTCACTCAAAAGATAAAAGAAGGGCTGGGGTGAGAAAGAAGGCATGAAAAACAAGGGGGAAAGGAGAATAAAAGACTACCTAAGAGCAAAAAGAGAAAGAATAATAATAATAATAATAATAATAATAACAAAGACCAAGAATTAAAAGCAGAAAACAAACTAAAGAAGGACTAAAAAGAAAAAGAAGAAAGGATAAAAGAAAAGAAAAAGAAAAAAACAAATATAT
>MU226275.1:1397196-1419462 GCA_018584345.1 Thuja plicata | reverse complement strand
GGGGGGGAGGGGGGACAA
This sequence comes from Thuja plicata, assembly GCA_018584345.1. Lineage (NCBI taxonomy): Eukaryota > Viridiplantae > Streptophyta > Pinopsida > Cupressales > Cupressaceae > Thuja > Thuja plicata. Next base: position 1,419,444 of record MU226275.1, on the reverse strand, counting down.
GAGCCTACCACCAGGGGAGGGAGCAGGAAGGGCCGCAGGTTCAGAGTGGAGGAAAGGAGCAAGGAAGATGGGGAAGGTCAAGGATGGTGGCGGTTATCCAACTTGGCCAAAAGAGGTTTCCAAGATAGGTTTAAGGCCCAACCATCATCCCGATTTAGGTTAATGGGGTGGTAGTTGATTTCTATGGCTTCCTTAAGCTTCCTCTTGAAATAGTTGTCCTCCTTGAATAAGATCTGAGTGTTCTCCAAACATATATGATGTTTGGTGGAGGACAAGTGTTCAACCAAGGCAGAGTTTTGGACCCTATCATCGCTGATGTTAGCAGAATGCTTTTTGATTCTGGTGTTGAAAGAGTGGACTATTTCGCCTATATAGGGTGTACCACAAGAACAAACTACCTTGTAGACTCTAGAGTCTAAGAGAGAGTCTGTGGAGTCTTTAAGAGAGGGAACTCAATTTTTTTAACTTAGAGATGGGTTTGAAGGCAATGCGAAGATTCTTCCTAGTGAGGAATTTTGCAATTTTTTGGGAGATGACATCCACAAAAGGAAGGGAGGCTTGCAAAGGAGGTTGGGTTGGGGTGGGTTTAGGAGCGGAGATGGAAAGGGAGAAGGACTTGACTTTGTTGAGAGCCTTGGAAATTTGCTTATGAGAATACCCATTTAGCTTGAAGACTTGGTGAAGATGGGTTAGCTCTTGGTTTAAGTTTTCACTATTGCAAATTTTGTGGGCTCTCAGGGCTAGGGTCTTAAGGATACCAACTTTTTGGGCAGGGTGATGGTGGGAAGAGGAATGGAGGTATAAATCAATATGGGTAGCCTTGCGAAACACACAACGACCAATATCATCATTGGGTTTCTTAATGAGAAGAACATCAAGAAAAGTTAATTGGCCCTCAGACTCAAGCTCCTTAGTGAAGGATATGCTAGGGGCCACACTATTGATGTGCATATGAAATTCTTCATTTTTTCAAGCCCATGAGGTCAGCAAACGTTGGTGTCATCGATATATTGCTTCCACCATCTTGGCTTGAGGGCGACGGAGTGGAGTGTCATCTCCTTAAAATGGTCCATATAAAGGTTGGCCACGACAGGGGAAAGGGGGGAGCCCATCGCCACTCCTTCAACCTATTGGCACCTGAAAATTTAGGCCCTCAATATGTGAAATATCAGGGGTTTTACATTATAAACATATGGATCATCAAGCCAATTAGCCAAAGATATGACAAATTACATTTATAATACGGGAAATATTTTTCCCTACAACTATTTATATGGTTAAGTTTGTAATTTTTAGGGTTAGTTGTCAGGATTAGGTTTTTTTGAAAAGGTATGTCTTTTCACAAGAAACCTTTGAATAATGTATTTATATTGAGTCATTTGAAAAACTAAAAAAGATGTTTGACATGACAGAATTGGGACAAAAAATTCCCGCGACTACACATTCGGATATCATACACATTTTTTAAAATGTTATGTTAGATAAGTTGTTTTACACTTTTTGAGGTTATATATCGCTTATTTTTAGTTAGTTTTTCAGATACTCTTGTAACAGGGTGTTCTACTATGTTTTATTCCCTTATTTATTTATTCAAAGTTAATATATGCAATTCGAATATCAATTGTATGGTCTGTGAACCTACAATTGTTCTTGTCAGTCTCTTAGTTTGAGCTAAACTCAATAGGATTAATTGTGTAAATTGTTTTGAATTGTGAATCAAGCAGAAGCCTGTAGGATGATAGTCTTGCTTTATAGAAGTAATTTTTCTCAAAAATGTCTCTGATTATACGTAAGATTGGAAATATCTGACTTTATAACCAAATTTGCATTAGGCACTGATCTCATTTCATTTGAAATTGTCATCTGGTTCTTCTTTGTAGTTTACAAATTCATTTGATTACTTTCCTATAAGCATTGGCAATTAGGTTTTAGTGATAATTCTGTTTTAGTTTAGATTTTATAAGATTAAAGCTATCAGAAGATTGTATCATTTTCCTCCAAGGATGGTTCACCACCTTGGGAGGAGATTTTATTGTTTGTGTATGCAGTTAGGAATCATAGAAGATTATTTATATTGAAGTGGAATTAGGCCTACCAACCTTGGCCTAACGAAGCTAGAATTGCACAGGTACTAGTGTGTACCTGTCAGTTGGCCAAATCTGATCCTTCATTTTTGGGTACCAACAAATTGGCGACTTTGGTGGGGACACTATCAGTGAAAAACATTTACAGAATCTTTGGCTACAATTGTGAGACTCTACTAGGATAAAGGATTCAGTATAGTTTATTTCCTCACAAGAAGGTGAGGTGGTGACTCTAAAACTCAATTTCAGGAAAAACTTATGTTAGGGAGAAGATCTCTAAAGAATAATTTATTTGTTGAATTGGAACCAATAAGGAGAAATAAGAAGTCAGAAAGGAAAATTTTGTATGTGCCCTTCGAAACACATCATGACAAGGATGATCAGGAGTTTTCTTGTGAATAATTTCCTAATTCAAGCCATCATAGCTGAGAAGGCGGTGATGAAAATTGTAACCCCTTCTCTCAAAATAATAAATGGATACATGAGCCTCAGAATGATCCAAATCAGGGAATGACTCAGAGAGAAGAAAGAATTACTAAATGGGAGGTTGTATTTTGTGAAATGATTGAAACTGGAGATGAGGGAATGGTTGTGGCCCTTGGGAGACAACCAGATGAGATATTAAAAAGAATAGGAATAACAAGAGATAAAATAAAATTGCCCAAAGACATAAGGGCTCTTAAGGCTGATATAAATTAAGTTTACACTCCTCCCCATAAGAAAAATGGTGGACATCTCTTAAATAATCATATGAATCCCTTGTTTGAGCCAGATTTGGAGGAAGGATTGCAAGAAATAGCAATGATAGGGGAGAAAAGAGAGACAGAGGTTGTGCACAGCATGTCCAAAATAATAGAACCCATGCGTAGGCCGAAAACAATATACAAGACATTGCACATCAGTATCAAAAGCCCACGCAACCTTGATACTATCCCACACATAAATATGAAAGCTATACACAAGATATAATGGGATTTAGTAAGTCCATGCAGCATTAGATTGATCACGTGCAACAACATGGAAATGTTGGACAAGACAGAAACAATATAATTTATGCACAGGCCCAAAATAATACAAAAACAAATGGAAATACCACATAGCATTATTGTTATCTAACACAACATGATGAAGTCTGCACACAAAGGGGGAAACGGGATAATGACCGCATGCAGGCTCAGAGTAAGATCACACAGCAACATAAAAGGGCCACAGAGCATCTATAATATCCTGTACAGCCCATGGAACACCCCACGCAGCCTTGTGGTGACTCCATTGGGCCCCATCGTGGTTATCATGCGCAGCAATATGGGAGCTGTAGGCAAGACAAGGAATGTACGCAAGACAAAGTAGAAGGTGGCAATTGCGTGTGGGTCCAGAGGGATGATCCCATGCAGCAAGATGAGTAGCCTGGTAAACATGCTTATGGCTTAAGCAAGGAGGAAATGCATTATCAAACCTATGATGCACAGCATCCCAATTTGCATGAGCATGGATTGCAAAATGAGGGAGAGCATGATAAATATAAAATAAAAGAGCAATTCAGAAGCTTGCGTGAGCAGAGTAGCAATAACGCTCACTTGCAGCTAGATAGAGAAACACACGGTTTGCACAGCAGTGATAATTGGAAGTATGGAGGTGGGAAATGAATAAAAATCAGCATAATATAGTCACTGATAATATGCATGGGCAACCATACCATGACGTGCACCCCATAATCTACACACATGGTGAAAACAACTCTTACCTGCCATCAGACATTAATTTACATGGTAAGCGCATTAAAATTGGAGAGGATTTCAGTGGTGAGAAGCCAAACAAATATGTTGACGGTTTGAACAAAAGATAAATACATTACCAAAAATGTAAGGCACAACATCAAAATTCACATACACGTGGGTCGCTGGTTGCGGATGAATATACTTACGCAAACTATAACAATGCACAGTTTAAATGGAATTCATATGACTAGAACGTTAAGGAGAATGGAAAGAAACATTTATATACGCTTGAGTTGCAAAATAAAGATAAGTATTATGAAGGGAACATTCACTCAAATTTTGAAGAGATGCAAGGTGACAAAAATATTTACTTGCAGCCAAATAATTGTTTACACGACTAGCACGTTAGTGTTGAAAGGAAATATGGAGATACACAGCCTCCATGTGAAATGCCCAGTCAAAATTTGCATTATCACGTGCAAGGACGGGATAATGCCCAATATTTTAATACCCATACAGATGATATAAGCAGCGAAGTTTGCAGCACTGTGAAAATCACAAACAGGGAAGAGGATAGTATGGTTATTTTTACACACAACCTAATAATGAGGTGCATAATCAGTAGAAATATGAGAATTACACATAGGTTCTAAGTTCTGGCAGCCATTATAGTCACAATGCGCAACACCAGAGAAATCCTATGCAATCCCAATATGCACAACAAACACAAGATTCAGTTCATCTGAGTGGAGGTCAAAACCATGCACAACATTATGATATGGGTAGGAACCAGCAATTTGGTTATTCTGGATAGCAGCAATGACAACAACTTGGAGGTATGATGCAACCTCATACACACCAGTATGCTAATCAGAGAGGTAACCCTACTTTCCAAAATCAATGTTTTCAGAATAATAATCAAATTATAAATCCAGTTGATGTCAGATTTCAAGAGATTAATGAGAGATATAAACAATTAGATCTTTCAAATATTATATGCTCTTCTAACCCGATACCTAATAAGTTAAAATCTTTTATCCCTAAATTTGCAGGTGATGGGTCACAATTAGCAGAATAGCATGTTATAAATGTCAAAAATCTTGTATATGAATTTGATATAACATATGAAGATGTGCGTATGAAGATGTTTGTGTAGTCGTTCAAAGATAGTACAGATGAATGGTACATGAATCTACCAGATGGATCTATTAATTGTTGGCAAAGTTTTGTGGATCAATTTTTGGAAGAATTTGGGAATCACAGAGACCCATCTTTTGCATCTCACAAATTAACTAGTATGAGGAAGAATGTGAATGAGACGGTGAAAGATTTTAACAAGAGGCTTAATAGGGTATTAAATAAAATTCTGAAAGATATTCACCTTGTTGATTCCTTTCTAATAACATTTTATTTGATAGCTTTTGATGTCAAAACAAATTATGAGATAAGGTCTCATAACCCGACAACATTACAATAAGCTTTTAAAATTGTATTAACTATTGAAAATAATAGAATAGCTAGCAGGAGAGTGGATAAGAGAAATGATCCTAATATTTTTAACCCTATAGCCCCAAAAAAGAATGAGGAGGGTGATAAGATGGATGAATTAGCGAGATTGATGAAAAATTTACAACCAAATAAAAGTCATTTTCAAGCAGGAAAGAATGACAGAAACTTCAACAGAAATGATAGGTACAGGTTACAAGACATGCCCTATCATACTAACTGGAAGGATGGAAAACCTTTGAAAAAGAAGATGGAAACTCATGACCCACTTAAGAGGAATAATCACTTCATAGAAGGTGAACTTTGGTTCGGTGTATGCAAATTACCACATTCACGGGAAGGATGTCTACTAGCTCACAAAATTTTAGAAGAAGATAATCAAAGAGATAAGGATCAACCCATGATAAATTCAATGTCATCTAACCCATTTTGGGCAACAGATAGTGATGATTCTGAAGAGGATTATATACCAAATGAGGATCATAGGAAGTTGGGATATTATCAAGAGAAAAAAATATTTTCAGATAATGATGAGAATCCATAAATAAGAAGGTCAACTAGACAGGAAAGAGAAGCATATACTATGGCAGCATTGGAAAAGGTTCATAGCAATTATCATTTGAGGAACAGAGTTATAAACTCGGACCATGAACACGCAGTAGAAATTTTGAAAGTTCCAAACAAGAGTGATGGTGTAAAGAATAGAAAAGTGGAGGTTCCTAAAAGGCAAGTTGATTCAACACTAAAGATAAGAAAACCAATGGATAAGCAAAGTAATGGTAATAAAAATTCTAACTACACTTCATTTATGTCTCAAGCATTGTCTCAGGTAAAACTTTATGTCCCTCTAATGTAAATAATGAAATTAACTTATTGCAAGAATGAAACGCTCAAAATAATAAATGATGTTGTTAAAAAGGATTCCAAAGAACAAAAGGATAATGAAGAGTTACTAGTTATTTATCTAGGAACATCTATTAATGAGGATACTACTAAAGTAGACCCTTTCTTTTTAACTTTGCTAATAAACAATAAACTAGAAAGAAATTGTATGTTAGACTCCAGAGCAGCAGTTAATATCATGCCTCATGGAGTTATGAAAGAATTAGGGATGAATGTAGATACTACATATGGAAAATGCTATGCTATGGATAATAGATCTATCCTAATTATTGGAATAATGAAAAATGTTGAATTCAAGTTTCCTTCTTGTCTTGAAAAGTCTTATAATATTGATATCACTGTTGTAGAAGTACCACCTAGTTATGGAATGTTATTGTCTAGACAATGGTCTAATTTTGTAGGTGGTAATGTCCAATTATATTTATCTTATTCTTCTATTCCATTTAATGACAGGATTATGAGGATTGATAGGGAACCAAGGTCTACTTATATCATCGAGGAAATTGATCCAAGTCATGTTACATACTTTTGCCACACAGATATAGAGAATTTCCACGTAAGTATTCGTAAAATTGTTGTTGAAAATACTAATCCTATTCAATTACATGCTAAAGAAACTAGTACTTGCATTTGGAAAATGTTTTTTGATGGATCATGTAGCAAAAGTGGTAATGGAGCAGGTGTAATATTTGTATCCCCAAATGGGAAATCTTTTAAATACTCCTTTTTATTGGCTTTTGATTGTACTAACAGCACTGCAAAATATGAGACACTCTTACTAGGCCTTAAAATAGCAAGCAAGCTTGGTATTAAACTTCTTTCTATTTATGGGGATTCTAAATTAGTTGTATCTCAAGTTAGGGATAAATTTGTTACCAAAAATCAAAATCTAAAAAGATACAAGTACAAAGTTTGGGATTCCATAGAATGCTTTGATGCTTTTTCAATAACTTGGATAGATAGGTCTCAAAATATTCTTGTAGATTTTGTGGCTAACCTAGTAGTTAGGCATAACGATATTCCTTGTGAAGATATCATATAGGTTGAAACCAAATCAAGACCAGTAGTGCCTGATAACATTCAAAATTGGCAAGTTTTTGAAGATGATAGGGATATCATAAAATTACTTGCATGTGAAGAAAGGTATGAAGATCAGTCCATTGATTTGAATGCTTATACTAAAATAGTTGAAGGTAAAGAAACTTTATTTGGGAAGGAGGTGATTCATCTTAAGACTAATAAAATCCCAAAGGGGTTTGTGGCATTAGAAAGAATGTTTGATAATAAAGACTCTAAGAATGAAATAAAAATAGAACAAACTCCTATAGAAGAAGTAGAAAAGATAAATCTGGGAAATGAACATACTCCCAAAGAGGTCCTTATTGGTAAGAAACTGACTCCAAAAATTAGATCATACATTATTGGCTTGCTTAGGAAGTACATACATGTATTTTCCTAGTCTTATGATGACCTCAAATAATATAGGGAAGTCTTATTCCAACATGAGATACCCCTAAAACTAGATGAAAATCCCTTTAGACAAAGGAAAAGACCCATAAATCCAACTTTGGCTCCTAAGATGAAGGAGGAACTAGTAAAGATGAGATATGTTGGCATCATAAAGCCAATTAGGCACTCTACTTGGGTTTCAAATTTGGTACTTGTTAGAAATAAAAATGGAGATATCAGACTATGTGTGGATTTTAGGAACTTAAACATATCTTCATTAAAAGACAATTATGCATTACCTAACATGGAAGCATTATTACAAAAAATCACTGGTAATGAGCTTTTATCCATGATGGATGGGTTCTTTGGGTACAATCAGGTGAAGGTTAAAGAGGAAGAACAGTATAAAATGATAGTCACCACACCATGGGGTACATATGTTTATTTAAGAATGCCATTTGGACTTACGAATGTTGGGGCTACATTTCAAAGAGCCATGGATGTGGCTTTTGAGGATTTCATTGATGTTATTATGGAAATCTATCAAGATGACATTACAACTTATTTCAAAAGGGTAGAAGACCATTGCAATCATTTAGAACAAACCTTCAAAAGAGCCCTTGAGTATGGCATATCCTTAAACCCAAAGAAATGTCATTTTGGGGTAACTGAAGGTAAACTTCATGGAAATATCATATTGAGAGATGGAGTGAAGATAGATGTAGAAAGAATTGAAGCAATTAATAAGATTCAGATTCCTTAAAATTTTTAGGGGATTCAATCTTTCTTTGGACAAATCAACTTTGTGAGAAGGTTTGTCTCAAATTTTCTAGAAATTGTTAAACCTATTACAAAGATGTTAAAGAAGAATGTAGTTCTAAAATGGGCAGATGAGGCCTTAGAGGATTTTTATAACATTAAGAAAGCAATCAAGGGACCTCCAATTTTGAGATCCCCTGATTTCTCAAAAAAATTTCAACTATTCTCTTTTACTTCCTTTCACACGATTGCAGCTGTCCTGTTACATAAAATGATGAAGGACATGAGAAATCGATAGCATTCTTCAGTAAAAATTTACAATCTTCTAAGTTAAACTATGATATATATGAGAAACAAGCTTATGCATTAGTAAAGGCAATAAATTCATTCAGGCCTTATTTATTTGGAGCTAAGATTATGGCATATGTACCTAATGTGGCACCTAGGGACATATTGAGGCAATTAGAAGTCATAGGTAGAAGATGCAGATGGATCAATCAAGTTCAAGAGTTTGATATAGAAATACAAATCATTAAGTTAGTAAGAGGTCAAGGGTTGGCTAAAATCATGGTAGAATCAAATTTGGATGCAACCCAAATAAACCAAGTGGACTTGGAGAACTCAAGAACTAGCATCGAGCATTGTCCATGGTACACAAACATAGTTTACTTCTTAAAGCATGTGAAATGTCAAGAAGGTTTAAATGTCAAGAAGGTTTAAGTGATAATAAAAAAAGAACTATAAAATTTCAAGAATCAAGATATGCACTGATTCAAGGAGATCTGTATTGGAAAAACAATGATGGTATCCTTTTGTTTTATCTAGACATCTGTCAAGCCAAGTCAGTTATAAAAGAGTTACATGATGGAGTATGTGGTGGTCACTTTCTGGCTAATACAACAGCTAATAAGATATTACAAGAAGGGTAATATTGGCCTCATGTATTTAGGGACTATTATGAATATGTTAAGAAATGTGAATCTTGTCAGAAGTTCTCAGGAAAATTAAAATACAATGGTGCATTACCCCTTATTCCTTTACAAACTGAAGAGCCTTTTAAAATGTGGGGAATAGACTTTATTGGTGAGATTTTAGATGCTTCAAGTGGAGGTCATAAATGGATATTAGTGGCAACAGATTATTTCACAAAATGGGTTGAGGCTATACCTACGAGGCAAGCTACAAGTAAGGTAGTCATCAAGTTTCTGACAGAGAACATACTTACTAGATTTGGTGTACCTTGAAATATCCTTTGCGATGATGGTATGTGTTTCAGGTCTAAGGAATTTTTAGAATTTAGCAATAAGTATGATATCAACTTATCATGCTCTTCCCCATACCACGCACAAAGGAATGGTCAAGAAGAATCAAGAAATAGAAATATAATAAAGATCATTAGGAGATTGTTGAGCAACAGTAAGAAAGCATGGGATTCAAAATTAAGCTTGGCTTTGTGAATAGATAGGGTGAGAATTAAAAGATCGATAGGTTTTGTTCCCTATGGATTGGTTTATGGGAAACAAGCAAGGTTACCATTAAATAATCTATTGCCAATTTATATATTCATTCAAGAAGAAGAGTTTGAGGACATAAAATTTATAGAGGATCGCTTGAGCCAGTTAGCAGAATTAAATGAAAAGAGGAGACAAGCACAAGAAAGAAATCTTCAACAAAAACAACAATCTAAGACTCTGCATGACAAGAAAGTGTCAAATAGATCTTTCAGAGAAGATGATTGGGTACTGAAATAGAATGCAAGAGACCAAGATAAAGGAAAGTATGGTAAGTTTGATGCATTATGGTTAGGACCTTACATGATTGTCTCAAAAGCAAGTGAAAAATATTACCACTTATAGGACACTAATGAAAACATTCAAGAGTTCCCAACCCATGGTCAGTACTTGAAACCTTTTTTCTCTTGAAACAGGAAGTATTCTCTAAACTTGTAAATTATTTTTGTCCTAGTTTCATGATTATTTTCTTACTATGGTTTGCTTCTTCCAAAGATAACTGGACTCTCGCTCCATCTAGGAATGAATGTATGTCCCCAATAAGAGCCACTCTTGGCACCTAAAAATTTAGGCCCTCAATAAGCAAAATATCAGTGGTTTTACATTATAAACATATGGATCATCAAGCCAATTATCCAAAGATATGATAAATTACATTTGTAATACGGGAAATGTTTTACCCTAAAACCATTTATATGGTTAAGTTTGTAATGTTTAGGGTTAGTTGTCAGGATTAGGTTTTTGTGAAAAGGTATGTCTTTTCATGAGAAACCTTTGAATAATGTATTTATATTGAGTCATTTGAAAAACTAAAACTATTTTTGACACGACAGAATTGGGACATAAAATTCCCGCAACTACAGATTTGGACCTCATACACAATTTTTCAAATGTTATGTCAGATAAGTTGTTATACACTTTTTGAGGTTATATATCACTTATTTTCAGTTTTCTTTTCAAATACTCTTGTAACAGGGTGTTCTACTATATTTTATTCCCTGATTTATTGATTCAAAGTTAATATTTGCAATTTGAATATCAATTGTATGGTCTGTCAACCTACAATTATTCTTGTCGGTCTCTTAATTTGAGTTAAACTTGATAGGATTAATTATGCAAATTTTTTTGAATTGTGAATCAAGCTCAAGCTTGTAGGATGATAGTCTTGATTTATAGAAGTAATTTTTCTTAAAACTATCTTTGATTATACGTAAGATTGGAAATATCTAACTCTATACCCAAATTTGCATTAGGCACTGATCTCATTTCGTTTGAAATTTCCATCTGGTTCTTCTTTGTAGTTTACAAATTTATTTGATTACATTCCTATAAGCATTAGAAATTAGGTTTTAGTGATAATTCAATTTTAGTTTAGATTTTATAAGATTAAAGCTATCAGAAGATTGTATTGTTTGCCTCCAAGGACGGTTCACCACCTTGGTAGGAGATTTGATTGTCTGTGTATGCAGTTAGGCATCATAGAAGATTATCTAGATTGAAGTGGAATTATTCCTACCAGCCTTGGCCTAATGAATCTAGAATTGTAGAGGTAGTAGTGTGTAACTGTCAATTGACCAAATATGATCCTTTATTTTTGGGCACCAACACAACCTACTCATATATGACATCGAGGAAGGAAAATAAATTGTGTGAGTGTTCCAAGGCTTGCTTGCACAATTTGCTAAAAACACCTTCTTTGTATTCTTCAATGACCCTATCCTCCTCTATGTCCTTATTAGGCTTAGATGATTAACTAATTCCTAATTCAACTCTCCTCTAAGAGTCTCACTCTTTGCGCTTCACCTTTGAAAGACTAACACCCTTTGGGTACTTTACTTCTTCTCCTACACTTAGAAGGATCTAAGTGCCAACTTATTTCCATACAAAAAATTCATTGTAGGGGTGTCCATCATCATAAAAAAATTCCATTTGATCCCATTTTAATCCATTTTGAAGGATCTCATAGCCCTTTTCATTCGAACTCAAATTTTAGACCCTAAGAAGCCTAATTAGGCCTAATTTCTTGTAGCCTTTTCCAGAGACCTTTTCCCAATTCTTTCAAAACTTTCCCAAAGAAATTGAAAAACTAATCCCACATTTAGATACCCTTTTTTATTTCACAAAGGATTTTGAAAGTTTTAGTCTCCTAATCCCTCCGTACATAGGGTTCCTAATATCTAGGACCAATAGGCCTAATTAGTAGGACCTTATTGATTACTCATTCAAAACTTGACCAAATGGATTTGTGAGTTCACAAATATCTCAACTGAGTAAGATTATGTCATATCCCACCTATTTCTACTCTTACCCCATACTGTACTTTCCTTCCCCACATGAAATACTCACTTTTTCATCTCCAAACCTCTAACTGGGCACTGTCAACTCACCTAGGGCTTGGTACTAAAAATAGAAAATTGACTCCACCAGACTCCTATCTCTACATATGTATAGACCAATGATTCCCCTAACATATCCACCTAGCCTTAGGAAGATCACATGGTTATATTTCATGGGGGTGACATGAAATGACAAACTGGTCAGGACAGGACCAGTGAGCTTCCTAAACTAAAAACAATTTATCTAAGACCTTAGACTAACTCAAAACAACTAACTTATTGAATGGAAAAGTCTTAAAACTATCCTATGAACACAAAAAAATCACTAGTTCAAATAATTCAATCCATTAGATGGCACTGTCACAATGAAATGCTTGGTTCCTTCACAAAATGAGAGTTGCAGAGCTATATTCAAAAAGAAATATTTCTTACAATCCTCTCTACTAATGAGATTCAATCCTCTACATAGATTAGATGCCATCTTCCATGTTTTTAGGGACTATTGGTCGATATCCCACTCCTATCTTCTAGGGGGATCCAAGGTAACCAAATGTTACATCCAACATTTTCAATTATTGCAAATGTTGTCATGACAACATTGTAACTACTTTTGGCATCTTTTCCATTATGCCAACTTCCTATATTTTAGGGCCTCTATCCTCTATATATTGAGGAACCAACTTCATTAATGGCCTTCAAGCATCTCTAAGACAACATTTATGTGTTTAGGACATATTCAAAGCTCAAATCCATCACTAACCTTCTAAGCCTAAGAAAATTAAAAAGCTACTAACAATTACTATTTTGGTGACCTTAGTCCTAATGACTAACTCACCTAGTATGTAAGGCAATGAAATTCTAAGGTCCAAAGTAAACAAACTATCTTGACTTGGCCAATTTCAAGTACAAGCCAAAACATCACAACTATGGAGGTTAGCCTAGGTGTGCTCCTGCACCATCCTCCCCAAAACAAGAATTTCAATCCACCCTTGGATTGAGTAGTGTAGGATCAATCCACATATTCTTAAACTCTGATTATTTAACCCATACTACATCAACCTCTATTTAACCATGTCTCTTGATCAATTTCTCTTTGTATTCTTTGGTTCTAGTCTTCTTGTAGACTCGGGTATCCAGTATACTGTCAGCTTGGTTGACTGTAGAAGGAGGTATCTTGAGGTCTTCTACATCTCTGATCACTTCACTGGGGCTTTGATCCATTTCTGGTGTTGGTCCTTTGTAATGAACTAGGTCTACAATTTTAAAGATAGGGGATAATCCACTATCTTCCGGCAGCTCCACTCTAAAATCATTATGACCATACTTTGCTAAGATAAGACAAGGACCTATCCTTCTCATCTGCAACTTGTGAGGGACTCCCTTTTAAATTCTAGAATTTTTTAGATGTATCATTACCAAGTCTCCCACATTGAACTGAATTTCTCTTCTATTCTCATCACCCTTATCCTTATGCTTCATAGTATTCTCTATCAAAGTCTTCTTGATTGTTTCATGTATCTCCTGCATTGCATAAGAAAAATCATATGCATATCCACTTGCCTTCACTGCATCCTTTAAGTCTCTTAGCTCATAGACTCCTCTAGGATGTAGACCATAGACTATCTCAAAGGGGATCTTCCCTGTTGACCGGTTGATGCTGTCATTGTAAGCATACTCAGCCTGTCCAATCAATTGATCCCATTGTTGACCATATTCCTTAGTCAAGCATCTTAATAGATTTCCAAGGCTTCTATTCACCACTTTGGTCTAACCATCAGTTTGGGGATGGTATATAGACCCAACGGATAAATTAGTGCCTAACCTTTGCTAAAGAGTCTTCCAAAAATGACTCATAAATTGGTGTCTCTATCTGACACAATGCTCATAGGCAACCCATGGATTCTTACTATCTCTTTGAAGAAGAGAGAGGCTATTTGGCTACCTTCATTAGTGGTCTTGCATGGTATAAAGTGAGCCATCTTGCTGAATCTATCCACAAGTACATATACACTATCCATGTCTTGTCTTATCTTTGGTAAACCAAGTACAAAATCCATGCTCAAGCATTCCCATGGCCTAGTGGGAATAGGTAGTGGCTGATATAGGCCTACATTTGAAGAAGTACCTCTAGCCTTTTGACATACTATGCAACTTTCCACATACCTCCTAACATCAAGATTCATTCTTCGCCAATAATAAAACCTTTGAACAAGTTCTTGGGTCTTAGTGATCCCAAAGTGACCACTCAATGCACCATTGTGCTTTTCCTGAATTAAGTTCTCCCTAATAGACCCTCTAGGGACACATAATTGATTTCCCTTAAAAAAAAAATTGCTTTGCTAAGTGTATTCAGCATACTTACTATGAAAATGATTCTTGTATTCAGTACATATGTTATAAATGTCTACAAAGTCTTCGTCATTAGCATATAGATCCTGGAAATGATCTATTCCCATGCTCTTCAATTGGATGTCTTGGATGGTAAGAGCTCTTCTACTCAAGGAATCTGCCACCTTGTTGAGTACTCCTTTGTTGTGCTTGAGATTAAAGGTGTAATCTTGCAGGTATTCAACCCACTTCATGTTCTTGTGACTCAACTTTTCTTGAGAGTTCAATAAACTTAAAGCTTGATTATCTAAATAGACAATGAATTCCTTGGGGAGCAAATAGTGTCTCCACTTTCTTAAATCCTGAACTAGTGCATACATTTCAAGGTCATAAGAAGAATAATTCTTCTTATCTTCACTCAACTTATCTGAATGAAATGCCACTGGTCTTCCCTCTTGGCTTAGGACAGCTCCAATAGCCACATTGTTTGCATCACACTCAATGGTGAAAAGCTTCTCAAAGCTTGGCAAGACTAAAATAGGTTGGGTAGGAATATTTTCTTTTAACAACTCAAAGATCTTGGTGGCTTTCTCATTCCATATGAATTTATTCTTCATCCCTCCTTTGATTGTGTCCAACATAGGAGCACAGATAACACTAAACTTCCTTATAAACTTCCTATAATACTAAGCAAGGCCATGAAAAATTCTTACCTCTATTGCTGTCCTTGGAGTAGGTCAATATATGATGGCTTCCACTTTACTCTTTTCCATTTTTAGATTGCCATGAGTGACAACAAACCCAAGGTATAATAACTCTGTTTTGATGAACTCACACTTCTCCAAGTTGATCATAAAATTCTCCTCATATAGCTTCTTGAAGAGAGTCTCAAGATGTTTAAGATGTTCACTTCTTGTCTTACTATAAATCACTATATCATCAAGATATACTACTAAAAATTTTCCAATGTAGTCCTTGAGGACATCATTCATGAGCCTCATGAATGTGGAGAAGGCATTAGACAGTCCAAATGGCATGACAAGCCATTCATACAAACCTTCATTGGTTTTGAAGGTTGTCTTCCATTCATCTCCCTCTTGTACTATTATTTGGTGATAGCCACTTTTCAATTCTATCTTACTAAAGTACTTAGCTTCACCAAGACAATCCATTGGGTCTTCAATCCTAGGAATGGGAAACCTATACCTAATGGTTATCCTATTTATGGCTCTTGAATCATTAAAAAGCCTCCAAGTTCCACCTTTCTTAGGTGTTAGGACAGTGGGTATGGCACAAGGGCTAATGCTTTTCTTGATAAGACCTTGGTTTAGGAGTTCTTCTATTTGTCTATAAATCTCCTCATTTTGTTGAGGGTTCATCTTGTAGGATGCTTTATTAGGTAGGGTAGCTCCTGGTAAAAATTCTATCCTATGACTTATGGCTCTTTTAGGGGGTCATGTTGATGGTTGTCCATCACTTACTATACCTTCATAATTTTGCAACATGCTTTGTATCTCCTTAGGTAGCTCTGGCTTCTTGTCTCCCATACCTTCATTTTCTTCTCTTGGCTTTAGTACCAATGCAAATCCAAATCCTTCTCCTTCCTCCATGGCTTCTAAGAACTCTTTTTCACCAACCATGAGTACATTAGGACCTATTGTCTTCACTTATGAATCCTTTAACAGAGATTGAATTTTGAAAGTCACTTTGTCCTTCTTGAATGTATAGGAGTTCTTCACTCCATCATGGATAGCTTGGCGGTCAAATTTCCATGGCCTGCCTAGGAGCAAGTAAAATGCATCCATGGGAAACACATCACATAGAACCTTGTCCTTATATCTCCCTATAGAAAACTCCACCCAAGCCTGCTCATTGACTAAGACATGATGTCCCTTATTGAGCCATGTGACCTTGTAAGGATGGGTGTGGGGTATCCTTGTCATTCTTAAATTGATGACTCCTTCCTCTGACACAATGTTTTTAATAGACCCTGAGTCAATGATGACTCTACATACTTTTCCCATCACCTTGCATTTGATTCTAAATAGGTACTTTCTTTGGCTTGGTTCCTCTCTAACCGGCTCCTTGATCAATGTTCTCCTCGTCATGAGGTTCTCACCTTCTTCTAAATTCAATGGTATCTTAGGTTGTGTCTCTACTATATTTGTCTCCTCATGAACTAAATTAGTTCTCTTGTTACCTCCTTGAGAAGTATTACCCTTCTCTAGACACCTATAGGCAGGGTGTCCCATTTGGTTACAATGATAACATTTCATATTGGAAAAGTAATTGCCTCTTCCTTGTCCACCACTTCTTCCTCTAAAATTTGAGTTCCTTCCTCTACCACCTCTACTATAACTTCCCTCTTTCTACTCAATGTATTTGAATTCTCCTTGTGTCCTTGATTCTGAACTCCTTCCACCATATCCACCTCTTTGTCCTCTACTATCCCTTCCTCTACCTCTTGCTTTGGAGGTTTCATCTTGTTTTCTTTTTCTTTTCTCCTCTATTTTCAAGGCCATTTGATAACATTGGTGAATGGTTTTGAAGTTCACAAGACCAATGTCTTCTTGAATAGACCAATTGATTCCATTCAAATATCTATCTAGCTTGATGCTTTCATCCTCCACTACTTGTGACCTTAAGCACAACTTTTGGAACTCTTCGGTGTATACTTGGACATCCAAATATTTCTATCTGAGATTGCATCTTCTCCTATGCAACTAAACCTTATAATCATCAGGCAAGTAATTCTGCTTGATATTTGTCATGGTGCCCTTCCATGTGACTATAGGACTCCTTCCTTCTTTCTCCCTTTCAATTTGAGTAAACTTCCACCATGTGAGGGCTGAGCCTCTCAACCTAGATTTGGCCACATTTACTTTTTGGGCCTTTGTTACACCATCACATTCAAAATGGTTTTCTATACTATAAATCCAATCCACAACTGAATCTAGATCCATTTGTCCACCAAATAGTGGTACTCCTTCCAAATCTTTTCCACTTAGAGCCTTCAGTGCCTTTAAGAAGGGTTCTTCAGTAATAACAAGGTTAGGGGTTGGATCTTACTCTTCAAATTCCACTCCCTTCTCCCTTTCTTTTTCTTCTTCTTTCTGATCTATCTTCTCCTTCACCTTATAAGCTTTTTCTTGGACTTCACCCAAGAGTTTCTCCATCTGAGACAATATTTCTCTTAGCAACTTGTTATCTTCTTCTTGTTCTTCTACCTTTTTGGATAACTCAGCATTATTCACCATGGTTTTATCTTCTACTGATCCCACTAATGTATTCTCTCCAACTTATTCAATAGGTTGAAACATCCACCACAAGCCTGATCAGTTCAAGCTCTGATACCAATATGGTGTGAGTGTTCCAAGCCTTTCTTGCATAATTTTCTAAGAAGACCTTCTTTTTCTTCTTTAATGACACTAATCTCCTCTAGGTCCTTATAAGGCTTAGATTATTAACTAAGTCCTAATCTAAATCTCCTCTAAGAGTCCCACTCTTTGTGCTTCACCTTTGAAAGACTAACACCCTTTGGGTACTTCACTTCTTCTCCTACACATAGAAGGATCTAAGTGCCAACTTCTCTCCATACATGAAATTCATTGTAGGGGTCTCCATCATCATGAAAAATTTCCATTTGATCTCATTTGAATCCATTTTGAAGGATCACATAGCCCTTTTCAGTCTAACTCAAATTTTAGACCCTAAGAAGCCTAATTAGGCCTAATTCCTTGTAGCCTTTTCCAGAGACCTTTTCCCAATTCCTTCAAAATTTTTGCAAAGAGCTGAATAAATAATCCCACATTCAGATATTATTTTTAACTTCACAAAGAATTTTTAAAGTTTTAGTCTCCTAAGCCCTCTGTACATAGGGTTCCTAATATCTAGGACCAATAGGGGTAATAGGCCTAATTAGTAGGACCTTACTGATTTCTCATTCAAAACTTGACCAAATGGCTTCATGAGTTCAAAAATCTCTCTAAAAATTAATATTAGGTCATATCCCACCTAGTTCTACTCTTAACCCATACTGTACTTTCCTTCCCCGCATGAAATGCTCACTTTTTCATCTCCAAACCTCTAACTGAGCACTGTCAGCTCACCTAGGGCTTGGTACTAAAAATAGCAACTCGACTCCACCAGACTCCTACATATACATATGTACAGACCAATGAATCCCCTAACATATCCACCTAGCCTTAGGAAGATCCCATGTTTAGATTTCATGGGGGAGCCATGAAATGACAAACTGGTCAGGACAAGACCAATGAGCTTCCTAAACTAAAAACAATTTATCTAAGACCTTAGACTAAATCAAAACAACTAACTTACTGAATGGAAAAGTCTTAAAACTATCCTGTGAACACAAAAAAATCACTATTTCAAAGCATTCAATCCATTAGATGGCACTTTCACATTGAAATGCTCGGTTCCTTCACAAAATCAGAGTTGCAGAGCTATATTCAAAATGCAATATTTCTTACAATCTTCTCTACTGCTGAGATTCAATCCTCTACATACATTGGATGCCATCTTCCATGTTTTTAGGGACTGTTGGTCAATATCCCACTCCTATCTTCTAGGGGGATCCAAGGTAACCAAATTTTGCATGCAACATTTGCAATTATTGCAAATGTTGTCATGACAACATTGTAACAACTTTTGGCATCTTCGCCATTATGCCAACTTCCAAAGTTTTAGGGCCTCTATCCTCTATATCTCAAGGAGCCAACTTCATTAATGGCCTCCAAGCATCTCTATGAAAACATTTATGTGTTTAGGACACATTCAAAGCTCAAATCCATCACTAATCTTCTAAGCCTAGTAAAATTAAAAAGCTACTAACAATGACTATTTTGGTGACCTTAGTCCTAATGACTAACTCAACTAGTCCACAATGCAATGACCTTCTAAGGTCCAAAGTAAAAAAATTATCTTGACTTGGCCAATGTTAAGTACAAGCCAAAACATCACAACTATGGAGGTTAGAATAGGTGTACTCCTGCACCAATAAAGTGGATCTTAAACATAACTCTACCATATTGGTGATCTCAAGACTAACCTTGCATTTCACGATTTCAATAGAGTCAGGATTGGAAACCTTGGTGAAAAAGAGAGACCACATTAAAAATTAACAAGATGTCACTAGTCTCTAACTTGGCATCCTTGTTGAAGTTGACAAAGTGGTTAAAATCCTTGAAAAAGGAGTTATAATTACCCACCAAGGGTGTTATTAATTTGGCAAGGTGAGATGCAAGAAAATAGGTGGGTGACCCTATGGTGTCCACTATCGGTCTCAAAGGAATGCCTCCTTTGTGAATTTTTGGAACCCCATAAATGTGAGGGGTTATAGTTTGATTAGGAAAAGTCTTTTCTTAGTTTCGTCATCAAAAGAGGAGTTGGACACAATTTCTTTAACTCTTTAAATTTTTGGTGCAAGGATTGCGGGAAAGAATTTTGTAGCTCGTAGAGTCTGAGAGAAAGTTACGCATCTTGGAGACATAGTCTTGCCTATCCATAATGATAGTGGCATTTCCTTTGTTGGCTTTGGAGATCACTACGTCACTATGGTTCATAAATTTTTTTAAAGAAAGCATCTCAGCTTTGGGGATGTTACACTTGGGTGGTTTGGGATGTCTAAGAGCCATTGCACAATCTTGCCTAATTTCTTCTGCAATACCCGTGGGAAGAGAATGTATAGCATTCTCAATTTTGAGCAGAAATTGAACATGAGGGATGTCACAAGGGGCCATAGAAAGATTAAGACCCCTCTTAAGAAAATTAAATGGAAAGGGGTCAAGCGTGGCATTAGATAGGTTGACCACCAACTTGCTCTCCTAGTGATGCACTGAATGATAGCGTGGTGGTACAGAGAGATCCAAGCTATTGGGGGGATGCTTAATGGGAAGAGAATGAGTACCAAAAACAAAATAGGTGTGGTGCGATGATGCCAACTAACCAACCTGGTCGCTGACAAGGAGAGGGAGGTCGGTGGAAGGGTATGCAATAGAAGACTCAGATTCCAAGGAAAAAGTGGATCCTGATTCCAAGGATTACAAGAAAGAAGAGGTTGGACAACATGAGTAGTTACATGTCTCAAGGGAAACCAAGCATGTGGGATGAACACAATCAAGAGAATTCTTAATGATTCACTCCTTGATAGGACACACATCTACAAAGGGTGGGGATCAATCTAAGCTAGGCTACAAATATACGTGATCAGTGCCATTAATTCTAGACTTGTAAATCACACAACAAGAGCAACAGGGGTTGCTTCCCGTACTTGTTCACCCTAGAAATGAGCTGTTGGAAGAGGAAGACCATTGGAGGACATTGGGAGACTGTGAACTGGTTCGAAGCTTCTCACAACGCAGAGGAGAATGTTGGGTGACCTCCTCTTTTGAATCTGTGTTGCTAGCGACCAACAACAATGAATCCATATAAGAAGCTGACCCATAATTCTATGTGATACCAGAAACGTGCAAGAGAGCCTCTTCATGAATTCTATGTTCAAGGGGAACATTTGGGGAGACCCAATGGTAAGAGAAAGTGTCCACAACATGAGAGCTCGGACCACCTAGTACAGTCTTCCAGAGTGCAACATCATCAATGCCAATGCGTCTGCTGGAGGGGCTTGACATTGCTGGCTTGGAACGAACTAGAGCACTACGGTTGGGACAGGGGAGATAAGAGTTTGACCGAGGAGATGAGAGGAGGGAAGAATGATTGACAGAAACATGCATATGCTAAGATGCCAAGAACCCAACCCCCAACTTGGATGTGAGGTGGTTTAGAAATGTTGGCGAGGTGTGCTGACCACAGGTTCTATATAATAGTGTACAAAACTTCTTCTTTTTCCTTTTTATGCACTCCTATTGACAACCCAAAGTTCTGGCATAGAAGGACATATCCAAAAAAATGCATAGGTATGGATGAAGGGAAGAGAAAATATCCAAGTGAAGGGGCAGAAACTTGGTGTTAAGATTATTGTTCAACCTTCTCATAGATTGAATGATTGATTTGAGGAGGGATAGTCCTACATGAAAGAAGATATTTCTAGTGTAGATGCTCCAAAGGTGGTGGCTGACTTTTACAAAGCAGGGGATTAACAGTGAATCTTTGTATCTTTTGAGATAGGCCAAGTCTACAACTTTCCTCATAAGTTTGATCCTTAACATCTATAGCTACTTAGATTTTAGACAAAGTTCCCTCTCATGAAGGGTATCAATGAAATTGATCAGATTTCCACAATCGATTGAATTTAGAGCTGAATTTATGGCTTTGATTGTGTATGTTTTTTAGCATCAACATTTTAGATCACACTCCATGATCCATCATCAGGATGTGAGAGTAGAGAGAAATAAAGAAAAGTAAAAATAAGATGTAGACTGGTCCTCACTCAAAAGATAAAAGAAGGGCTGGGGTGAGAAAGAAGGCACAGAAAATAAGGGGGAAAGGAGAATAAAAGACTACCTAAGAGAAAAAAAGAGAAAATAAATAAATAAAACAATAATAATAATAAGAAGAAGAAGAATAACAAAGACCAAGAATTAAAAGCACAAAACAAACTAAAGAAGGACTAAAAAGAAAAAGAAGAAAGGATAAAAACCAAAAAAAAAAAATGCAAATATATATATATATATATATA
>MU226275.1:1372035-1396753 GCA_018584345.1 Thuja plicata | reverse complement strand
GGGAGGGGGCGGGGAGGGCCACAGGTTTGGACTGGAGGAAAGGAGAAAGGAAGATGGGGAGGTTCAAGGATGGTGGAGGTTATCCAACGTGGCCAAAATAGGTTTCCAAGATAGGTTTAAGGCCCAACCATCATCCTGATTTTGGTTAACGGGGTGTGTTATGCCCTGCATACCCATCCCTACATTTTGTAGGAAAAATGTTGGGTCCCCTCTTTTTTTCTTTTGCTCTTCCCCTTTCTTCTTTTGTTTTCTTTATTTTCCCTCTAGGCTTTGCGTCTGCGAGGGTTTTCTTTCTTTTGTTTTTCTTCTTCGTGTCTTCAGGACTCAGTCCCGGAGTTTGTTTGTTCTTTCCAGAGTCAGATTCTGGACTCTGGGATTCTCTATAGTTATGTCTTCTTTTGTGAGAAGTTATGGTTGCATGGATCCCTGGGCCTGGATTATGAAGGCTTCCGAAGTTGTCAGAAAAGCGCAACCTATTTTTACCCTAGGGTATAAATGGAATTTACCTATCATTTTCACAGTTACCGCAATTAAAAAACTTAGAGCATTCAGAGTGATATTGAGGTGATTAAGGTGGTTAAACATCGAGTTGCTCCCTGTGCTTAGTAGCTAATTGAACGTTGATTTTAGGTGTTTTCTTATGATTGTTCGAAGGTGGACCTTTCACAGAGTGTTTTCCATGCTCATCTTTCCTGCGTCTTTCGCATTTCTAGGTTGGTTGTCATTTTTCCTTCTCTGGTTTTCTGTTCCTTTGGTTTTTTGTCTTCCCTTTTGCGGTTCTCATTTTGTTTGTTGTTGCTTTCATTTGTTTTTTTGTTTATGTTTTATGCATTTTCTCTTGGTTTGCCTCCCATTGGTGGGTTGGCCCTGCCAGAGGGTTGTCCATCTTCTATGCAATTTTAATCTAGTATATATATTGTACATTGCCATTGGTTAGCTTTTGTGCCTTCATAAGCTCTGTACTTTGTGTAAATACTCTATAAATGTTATATATATGCCTTAGCTCTCTGTACCTTTGTGTGTATACCTCTTTCATATCCTTCCATTCTATCAAGCTCATCACGCTCCATCACATTTTGAATCATTCTTTCAAGCTTGTTGAGAGGGATTCACCATGGTTTGAACTCGGCACCTCACTTGTTCGAGCCATGGCAACTTTTTCTCTCTCTTATGTCATGTCATCTTAATGGTGGGATTATCTTCCCACGAGTGGGCATTCAAACCCCATCTCATCTGGCATTCAATTTCCCTTGTGTCATCCCACTTGTCACCATTAAATGCCTGTCACATGGCCATGCGACAACCCATGTCAATTGAGTACGACTTGTTATTGGTCACATCGGCATGGCAACGACTAGTTCTTCCAGACTTTGGGTGCCAAGGCCCTTGGGTTCTCATTCCATCCTTGTTATTTGGTTCAATACCCCAGAGCCCCCAGATGTTTATCAGAAACTAGCTCATGTTTTTCTTAAATACTCTAGGACTTTGATATATGCAAACACTTTTTGGATAGGTGCAGGTTGATGATAATTCCCCCAGAACCCACAAAATTATTATCATTATACCATGTATTGACGGTGCTTTGGTCTTGTAGGTTGTAGATTATGTGATCAGAATGTCTGAGGTGATCACTCCTCCTGATAGCCCAGAGCTACCTACTACCTCAAATCGGGCGGCCACAAAAACCAAGGCCAAAAAGATGCTATCAAAGCTGCCAATGACCTCCAAATACTCAAAGGAGGGCATTCTCATGGGATCCAAGGTGGATTCCAAAGTCCAAGAAATAACAGACATAGAGCTCAGACTTTGGGATGAAATGCAAGGCTTAATCCAAGCCATCTACAGGCTGAAGGCAAGAAAAGATAGTGTGGCCACTCATTTGGCTGTCTCCATCATTATTAAGGCTATGAACTTTCCTTGTTCAGTGGAATCACTAGAATTGATACTTCAACTGGAAACATTGTAAAATGCACCTACTTGGACTATTCTGCTTGTCGATCCATGACCATTACAATATCTAGCAACAATTTTCACTCTGGACGCAATAACTTTTGCCTCAGGGCTGGGGATTCCACAGTTCAAGGGGTCCATCATCATCAACCGGGCCAAGTCATTACACAGTTCAAGGAAGCTACCCTTGTCTCCCAACAATATCTCAATAACCAGTGGCTAAAGTCCCTGAAGAGGGACTATAAAAGGATGAAGTTGGAAATTCCCCATGGGGATTTCAAAGATCCCATTCATGTGGGCATTATATTTTTATGCAGGATCTTTGGATTGCCCCATGCTTCAGACTTCTCGGCATGTATGTATTAATTCCTTTACTGCATCACCACCTGCAACCATAATTTCAACTAGGCGGCTATTATAGCCAATCATGTGGACATGCAGCTGAAGGGTGTCATCCAGAGTTCCAAGTTCTATATGACATCTTACATACTATGGGCACTGGCCCAATAGAGACCTACTTTTCTAGGTTTGGGAATAGTAGGTGAAATTGGGAATGGGCCAGGTCAATTAACACAATGGGGTCATTATCCCCAAGTCTAATGGGAACTTAGTTTCGTAAATTTCTGAAGAGTAAATGATTCTTTCATTTACCAAAATATTTTAACACTTACCCGGGACTCCATGTACTGGTTATCACAGGAGGTGATGAACCTGGTCAGCACTTATGGCCATTATTTTATTCAGTTCCAGCAACACACCTACATTTGGGTGACCGGCTTCTCTGGAAAACCATATCTCCTTCCCTAGTATTGCGAGGATAGAATCATTCTTTTGGAGTTCTGCTAACAGATCCTAGACCTACATGCCTTCTTCACATTGAAGAAGGTCATTAACATCCCATTCCCTATTTTGTGTGGGAATTATACGTGCAGCCCTACCAAAGGAAGGGAGGCAGATAGTGAGTTGAAGAATCTGGGGCTGGTGGAATTCCCCCACACTAGGAAAAATTATGATCCTCTAGGCAAGATTACCTTGGCACTTCCTTGGGCATCCCCGCAGCACAAGGAAGATATCAAAGATTTTTGGGTGGACTATCAGGACAGTTTTGATCTCTGGGCTCGTCAACATTCATGGATGTCCAAGGGACTCGTGAAGGTGCTTGACCTTCAAAATTTTCCAAAGGGTTTTTTAGATGACGGGATGCTAGAAGACCCAGCATACGAGGGATAGGGATTACAAAAGTTGGATCTCTCTCTGGTGGATTGGGCCACCCTAGAAGACTTGAAAATTGAGGGAGTATGCCACCCTATTTTGGAGGCCAGTCAGAATAATTTTTTCCCAGGTGTGTCCCAAAAGCACCCAGAAGGGATCAATTGTCTAAAGGTCTGCTTCAACTTCTAGTACCGCCAGACCTAGCACAAGTAAGGGGAAAGAAAAAGAAGGTACCCAGGCTAAGGTACCTCCCCAATGCCCAACACACATAACGGTACAACTATAGAAACAAATGGAGTCAAAAAGGTTGGCTAGCCAGTAGATAAGCATGCAAATATCCTCTGATCTCCTCGTGACTCCAATGGCATCTTCTCACTCGATAGGATCCCCGTCATTGGCTATAATGATGAGCAAAGAGACTTTCACTAAGGTAGAGTCTACCAGTATTTTGGATACCAGGGTCCCATTGTTGAGAAACAAGAAGACAAAGGTGACCCCCACTCCAAGCGCAACCGTTAGCCCTGGCATGCTAGATATTCCTCATTTTGATGTCACTTTGGACTCCACCAAAATTGAGGATATTTCTGATTCCTCTCCCCCACATGATGTCTTTGCCGATGTTTTTGAGATAGATGAACTCATGAACCTCCATGAGAGTGAAGATCACGCGATGGAAGAAGTTGCCACCCTAGAGAAGGACGATATCCCCATGGAAGGAGAGATCCAAGAATAAGAAGCTACTGCAAAGAAGGAGGTCTAGGATGAAACACAAAATTATCCTGAAAGAGAGAAGACACCAGTCCGAGGGACAGAGGATGAACCTGGGAAAATTATAGATGAGTAATCGATGATTGGGGAAATTGGACCCATGGGATCAACCGTACCCCCATTCATCATGCTCTAGATGCCTTCGGTTACTCTGGGTGACCAAATGCCCCAGAGCACATTTAGTGAGGTAGTAAAGGTGGTTGCATTGTCAAACTTTAGCCAGAGACCTCACCCACCTCCAGAAGATGTTTTAATGGAGGAAGATTTTCCAATAGATGATACCAATGAGGCTCAAGAATAGCAGCTGTAGAATGACTGCGAAGTCCCAAAAAATGTAAATGTCGAATCAACTAATGTAGAGAAGGACAAGGAAGTCCCTTAAGATATAGGTGATATTTATGCCAGAGAAGAATAATTTATGGATATCACAAAAGAGGGCACCAACACGAAAGAAAATACAGAGGCCTCCGGAGATTGGGAGAAAGAATAGGAACTAGACAAAGAAAATGATTGCAATGAGACTGCACATTTTGGGAATGTGCCACCCAATTCTAAAGAGAATCTGGATGCTTAGGTCTTAATAGCAAATCCACCCCAGCCGCCCCAATGGCTGGTGGAATTAAGAAAAAGAAAGGCCCCAGCAGTCGCATCAGGTGTTCCTCTCTCCTTGGTTGAAGTGATGGCCCAAAATCCAGAGGCTTCGAAGCCTAAGAAGGCACAGATAGTTCATGACCTCCGGAATGGTCCAACAAGAAACACAGTTGTAACTATTGCAACACCTCCTCTAGATGCAGATGCAGTGGTTGTAAAGCCTGAAGATTACAAAATTATAGAAGTGGCACTAGGAAGAGATAAGCAAGGTGAACTAGACCTAATAAGAGAGGCCACCAAAGTATTCGAGGCCTGATACATTAAATAGGGCCAGAAGTTAAAGGAGGAAAGGGAGACCAATGCTAATCTCCTCGCACTTCTGGCAGAACTCACATAGCCTTTGGCCAAGATCCACTCGGAAACCTCTTCCTCCAGATTGCTGCTTGCACAGTGTGACATGGGTTCTCTCCGTGCCATGAAGAAGAAGGTGAAGGCTATGGATGGGTGGGACACCAAGAAAATATTTGCCATAAGTGATTTCTAGTGGTGTCCTTCCCAGATCTTTACTAGGTCAAAATCCTCATCAGTTAGGCAAATGGCTCCACTCTTGTATGTGAGCAAGACTTAGAGAAAAATGTAAAATGGAAGGCTGGGTTGGAAGAAATCCAAAATGTCAGAGAAGAAGCCATCATAGAGGTGGGAATTTTGGGAGATGAATCATATGATTCCCTCCAGGCGTAGTACTCTAGACTTGGCCTCAAAATCAAGGTATGCAATGAACTAGTTAAGGAATTAAAAGAGAAGGTGACCATAGCTCAATATCCCTTGGGCCTATTTTAGGAATTTGTGGTCAGAGTATCATGAGTTGATCCCTTCACCACTAGGACATGCACCCCGGAGGACTACTTCCTTAGTAAATTTGATGGACGGATGGAACCCATGTATCTGGTTGCCTAGAGATTTTGACCAGGATAGGTTATCAAGATTATCCAAGATGATGATCCAGGCACATGATGACTTGAAGATGGTAGATGAGTTCCAGAATGGGTTCGGAGAGGTTGAGGAAAATTTGAAGGCTATTCGTAGTTGACGAAACAACATTAAGGACATAGACAAAGAAGGCATAAGCCAAGTATTGGAAGAATTCAAAAATAGTAAGGAACAATAATTTTCTTCAGAGTTCAGAGAATTCCATCGACCATGCATATGTTGTATTCTTTATTCTTTGAGCTTAAACTCCTAGATCCTAGAATCCTGGATCTAATATTCTTGTATTCTTTGAAGTGACTCATGTCCCTGTTCCCAAGGCTGACTGGTCACTTTTGAAGTAGTTAATAAGGGTGTCAGAAGGTGGGTGACTCTAGCAAGGCACATCGGCTTAACAAGAAGGTTCTGACAGGTGGTGTTCCTAAGGTACTGCTCCAACATAACACCTAGCACATCAGAGATAGGGAGCCACTTTTCCATTGTTGAGGCATGTAGCATCAATCCTTGGGGGATCAGATTTCTTCTTTTCTCCCTCTAGCTCTCTTCTCAAGGCTGATTGTTCCACTCCTCCTTTCTTGTCTCATTTTTCTGACATCTCAGACCTTTTCCGTCTTAGGGTCTTTGTAGCGTGGTGCAGGTAGTAGTAGCCACTGGAAATTGTATTATATTGTTTAAGTATAAAATAAGTTACATTAATTTTAGGGAAAGTTGTGTATAAATAATAAGTCTGAACTCATTCCAAGGGTCGGCAAAATTGATGATTTTGCAGTCCATAGCTATAGCATTTTCAGTTCTCATTTCTAGTAGTTGCAGAGCTCAATGCTCCTTAGTATTTAGAAGCTTTCAGTAGATAGATGCTCCCCTAGAGCCTATTGACGTACTCACTAGTGATATTAGAACACCATTAATGAAGAAAGAAGGATTGTGGCAATGTTGTTGTTGGTCTCTTGATCTCTGACTTAATACTTTTCATTCTGTATGTTTCTTATGTCCCTTTTTCTAATGTTTTAAGTAGATTAACAACCTTCTTTTTCCTCTCTATTGAATACGTATGAACTGATGGTTGTGCACGAATTTAGTATTTTAGTGTATCATGTTAGAGCTTGGTTGATGTTTTGAATGTATTTGCATGACTATAGATAGATGGAATACTTCTAACCCTGTCATTTCTTTTGAAGTTTATTTGATGATTAATGAATTCTTGTAGGAAACCTCACTTACCTAGATCCCTTGAGTAGATGAGCCAAGACAACCAGCTATCTCCCTGAACAAAATAGTCACAACACCCAAATTAGCTCCTACACCATCAAGACCCAACTATCACATGCTTGAAGGCCCAAAGAATCTCATTTGTCCAAACAACATTTACAGGAAAACTCAACCGGTACCCCGGCACCCAGTGACAACTTACATCTATTGGCGAACCTAGTCACAAACCCTTGTCAACCGAAACTGGCACTAGAAAGAGGGCATAAGCTCGTCCCCTTCTAAGGATTTAGATTTTACACTGCTGGAAGGTTCCCCAAGCCATAGTTTTAGGAAGTAGAACTTTAGTGGGATTGGATCATTTTCACCAGCCTGATTTGAAAGAATCCTTAGATCAGCCCCCAATCCTAGAAGGTTGGTTGAAGTTGAGGCTCCCACTCAAAAGAAAAGGACCCTGCAAGCCAAGCCAGCTAACATTGTCTAGGGATAAACTATGTCTCAGAATACCCAAGTCTCCTAGGTAACCCTGGGGATTAACCCTCAGCCTCACCAAAATCCAACCCCCCCTGATGGTTGCTAACTTTGGCAACACTGGGTCCCTGATGGGAACTTTTCTGGGTGCAACCAATGATCTCCCTACACATCCAGAAAATATTTGTCCCTGATATGAGCACTTAGGCTCACAAACCTTAGAAGAGAATCTACAGGCATACAAAGATTCCATGAACCAACACGGGATTCAACATCAAGATGTTATGACCAGGATGTTCCCTCTATCCCTAGGATAGAATGAGCTGAACTGGTAGCTCAAATGTGCCCGCCAACTCCATCAACAGTTGGCAGGACATGGAGGATGCCTTCCTGGTGGCCTTTCGCATACATGTGGACCTAGCATGGTCTCACATCTAGTTCATCTCCATTAGGAAAGAACCAAATGAGCACCTTGCAGCATTCAACCATAGGTTCCAACGTTCCTTAAAGTGGTGCATGGGTCCTTTCATCCCATCTCCAAAAGTAACAATCCACACATACCTGAACGCAATGGACCCTTTCGTTGCCACTCTCCTATGGAGAACTACCACCCCCACCAACTGAGATACTCTGGAAAAATTTTACAACCTAGCCTTGGAGTTGTCTCGCGGTCTTAATAAATCCCTAAGCGGGATTGGGTAGAGCATGCCTTTCAATATGATACCTGGCGGAACTTCTTACACCAAGGGATACAACCCCAATCAGGAAATGGGTGCCCCTGTGATGGCCATAAATCCCCCACCACCACTAATAGACCAACATGCCCAGTACATATACCCATCACAAGCCCAGACAATATCGGGTCTGGAATTTGTTCCTTAGAACCAGCTGCCATAAATACAACAACCACAGACACAACCTTATGGAGTGCCTTTCTTCCAATTTCCTATGGCTGGATGATTATCATCCATGACTCTGATACCTATTGCTAGCTTTCCTAGGAACCAATAACAACTGTCACATTATGATGCAAACACCCAGCTGTCTACTGAAGTTGAATCCATCCAGCGACTATTTTCCTCAGTAACTGTGGACATGGGACAGCTGAAGGTGGCGTCTCTTGCACCCTACAACACCAATTCCTAGAGAGGGAATGTCTTCTCTAGCCAGTGAAATATCAATGTCAGGGGAAGGAATTACAACAATGAGCCTCAGCCCAACCAACAACAATGGAATAACAACACTAACACCAGAGGTCCACCTCTGAATCAAAACACCAATTAGGGTGGTGCTAGACCTTCCCATTTCATGCCAGTCGTAGAACTCCAACTCCTAACCAACGGGTGTAGGTTGCATGACACAGGCTCCCATTCCAAGGTAAATTGTGCCACACTGGAGAAGGTCATCATGATCTCCCAGCTAGACAGACAACAAACTGCTGATCCTACACCTTTGGAACCCCCCATTCAAGAGCCCACTCACAGTGCCTTCACATGTTAGACCATCTTCTTTGGAGTAGACAAGGGAGAAAAAAAAAATGTAGACTACAGGGGTTCTTTGATGAATCTATTCTGGCCTTTGAGACCAATGCCTTCATGAACCCATGAACTCCCTACAACACCCAGAGTCAAGCTGGTAAAGGACCAATTTACACACCCAGGCCTCCCAAAGATACCCCTCACCGGGATAACACAACCAATTGTCCCTTCCCACCGAAAGGGTCTAGCTCTAACCAAGCTAAGGACCTAGTTGAGGGAAGCCAACAATTCCCTTAGGGGAGGTTTGACATCACAAAGGTGTTAGAAAAAACTACCACCTCCATGACCTTGATGGAGGTTTTGCTGAATTGTCCCGAACAAAGGAAGTCCCTTCTAAAGCTCTTAGGAAACCCAAAAACTGTCAGTCTCCCACCCGAGACTGTCACTTTTGATGATGCCAATGAAGCTATCTTCTGTCGAAATACTAAGGATCCTCCCTTTTTACTAGGCTTAAACATACAAGGGAAGAACCTTTACAATTTCTTGGTAGACTCTAGAGCTTTGGGTAACGTCATGCCCTTATCCATATGCCAAAGGCTCAGATTGTATCCTATTCCATCTAATGACGTAGTAGTCCAACTACACAAAACTAATATAAAAATGGTAGGTGAGTTGAATAACGTCTAGATGCAGCTTATCCAAGACCCCAGGATAGCGAGCATAATTGAAATCCAAGTGGTGGATATCCCAGAGACCTACGGGAGGTTGCTAAGTTGGAATTGGTCCAAGTCCCTTAATGGTTATTTCTCTACCAACTTTTCCCACTTATGGCTCCCCTGGGAGGGATAATCTAACCAGTTCTAGGTAGAAAGTGAGCCCCAAATGAAATAGGCCCTCACCAAAGTCGGGAGGGTGAATGAAGTCCTCTTCTCTGAGACTTCCCCCATGGTATACCGACCCCTATAAATCTTAACCTTTGATTTCACCCCCAAGGAAGATACCATTTTTTCTTGGAGGATGCATGACCTACACAAAAAATTAAGGGATGAGGTTAACTCACAAGGTACCGTACTGACCCCTGCCACACTCTTATCTGGCACTTGGTGTCAGTTTCACTATCAGAAACATTCAAAACTAGAGTGTGATCCCTATTTTTCTACCACTACCCGACACATCAATGCCCTCTAGGAGAAGGAACACTTTTTGGATACACCTTGACCCAACAATCACTCTGGTGATGTCTCCATGATGTCACCAGTCTAAGAATCCCAATCATAGGATTCTTCAGAGGGAAACCTCACCCAAGCGCTATTAGATCTAGAGGAAACTCCTCCCAACCCTCCCAAAAACAATCCAAAGGCCACTTCGCCTTCCCAACCCCAGACAATGAACAATTATTTGTGGACCTTGAAGTTTGACGGGTCCCGGTCCAAACAAGGTTGTGGGGCCGAAGTGGAATTAATCAACCTATGGGGAAAATCATTCCTCACATCTTACAATCTATAGTTCAACTGCACGAACAATGTCACAGAGTATGATGCCTTGATCCTTGGACTCCTATTTATTCTAAGAAGTGGGATCACCCATCTTCAAGCATTGGGTGATTCAAAGTTGATTGTAAAGCAAGTCCGTAGCCAATACACTTTCCATGATAAAAGGCTGGCCACATATTGCAACAAAGCATGGAGCCTCATTAAAGATTTTCATGCCTTTGGCATTGAACTCATTCCCCAAAAAATAAACTATGTTTCAGATGCCCTCGTCATATCCGCCAGCACTCTTGAGCCAATGGCTGGCTCCTGGCTCTGGAAATTTTTCGTTGAGATGATTCCCACCCCATCCATTCTAGACAATGTCACCTACTTTCAATTTTTTGAAGATGATCAACATATCCTCACCTTCATGGCCAATGTTGGTGTTTTCAAAGACTAGATAGTGGAAGAAAGAGATCATGACGACACTCGGTAGGGTGAAGAAGATGATGGGATCATAGACTTACCAACCAACACCATCCCTAAGGGGATGGTAGCACTAGAATGAGTCTTCAACTTAGACCCTCAAGGTCAGGAAAAGATATCATCCTCCTCCAAGGGAGGAAAATTTGAGAAAGTGAACATCAGTCGGGCCGATGAAGAAAAACTAGTACACATTGGCACCTCCTTCTCCCGTGAGGAGAAGGAGAAGATTCTCATGGTTCTCTGACAATACATTAATGTAAATGCATGGGGTATGAGGATTTGAAGACCTATGATACATCCATCATGACCCATACCATCCTACTAAAACCTGATGCTAAGTCCTTCTGAAAAAAGCAAAGATCGGTTAACCCAATGATCGAGCCTCTAATTCATCAAGATGTTCAAAAACTATTGTTAGCGCAGATCATCTTTCCCATCTGGCATACTATGTGGGTTGCCAACCTCATCCCTATGAGGAAGCAAAGTAGCGAGATCCACCTTTGCGTGGATTTTTGAAATTTAAACAAGGCATCTAAGAAGGATAATCACCCTCTCCCCTCATTGGATGAGGTATTACAAATCATGAATGGATCACAAATGATGTCCTTCCTAGATGGGTACTACGGGTATAACCAAGTCATGGTTAAGTATGAAGATAGAGACAAAATGATGTTCACCACCAAGTGGGGAACATTTGCATACCGGAGGATTCCCTTTGGCTTGATCAATGCAGGGGCCACATTTCAGAAGGCTATGGACATTGTGTTTGAAGGCCTAGTGAAATGGTGCATAATCATCTACATGGATGATTTGACCATCTTTTCCTAGTACAATCGTGGTCACTCCTCCCACCTCGCCTAGATTTGTGAGAGATGTCATCAGTATAGAATATCCCTAAACCCTAAGAAATGTATATTTGGCGTCACTGAAGGGAAGATACTCGGCCATATTGTCTATGAGAAGGGTATATCCATTGACCCTGAGAGAGCTGAAGCACTGCTGAAACTATAGATGCCTGGCAGCAAGAAGGAAATGATATCTTTCTTTGGGAAGATCAATTTTGTCCAGTGGTTCATCACTGGATTCACTGAGATAGTAAAGCCAGTCAATGAAATGATGAAGAAAGATACGAAGATTGAAAGGAGTCCTGAGGCAAAGCGGGCATTCACCCAGATTAAACAAACAATTGTGGAGGTACCATTCTTGGCTAGTCTGGACTATTCCCTCCCTTTTCACATATACTCCTTTTCCTCACCACATTCTACCATGGTAGTATTGACCTAGAAGGTCGAGGGGGAAGAAAAACCAATAACTTTCATGAGCTCCCCCTTTAAGAACATTGACGTTTGGTATTCACCTTTGGAAAAGCAGGCCTTTTCTCTCGTCCGCGCTGTGAAGAAATTCCAGCATTACATTCTCTGGAGCAAAGTGTATGCTATCATCCTAGAGTAGGATGTTAAGTATCTATTGATTCAGAGAAAATTGGGTGTAAGATAGGGGAAGTAGATGACCATCCTCTAAGAGTACACTTTGGAAATGCAACCCATGAAGATAGTCTAAGGCCAAGGACTATGTAGAGCGATGGCAGAAGTAACTCCCAACATCAAATGCCAGACATACATAGTGGAGTCCATCACTAAAGATCCATGGTATACCAATCTGGTATACTTATTGTTGAACAATAGATGCCTAGAGGGACTACCCCCAAATAAATGTCGTGCCCTGCAATTGAAAAGTGTGCACTTAATGATAAAAAATGGAACACTTTTCTACAAAAATTATGAAGGGGTATATCTCCAGTGTATAGACAGGGACCAAGCTACAAAAATGACTAATGAATTTCAAGGGCAGTTTGGAACTGGGCATGGCTCAGCTGACACCACTGCCCATCAGATCCTCTGAGCTGGATACTATTGGCCCTGTATCTTCAAATATGTCTACACTCACGTTAGGAGATGCCATACTTGCCAAATAGAGCCACATCATGAGTGGAACCCAGCCATGCCCCTGCAGTTGGTCTTCGAAGATAGACCCTTTTCCCAATGGGAATTTGACTTAATTAGGAAAATTAACCCCAACTCATCTACCAACCATCAGTACATTCTAACTGCTACCAATTATTGCACCTGGTGGTCTGAAGCAATACCTTATGAAAACAACACGACAGATGTAGTCATAAAATTCCTCGAAGAAAACATCATCATAAGATTTAGGATGCCCTTTTCTATAGTATGTGACAATGGTCTAACATTTTCTTTGGCACAATTACTTGAATGGACCTATGACAGAAAGATCACTATAAAGTTTTCTAGCAACTATTACCCCTAGGGAAATGGTGTTTCTGAATCGACCAACAAAAATTTACTTGAAGTGATCAAACACCTGTTAGAACAAAACCCATGGGACTGGCACCAAAAGCTTAGATTCTCTCTTTAGGTGGATTGTATCTAAATAAAGGCATCCATGGGAACATCCCCATTTCATTTTGTTTATGGCCAAAATCCAGTATCCTCTATCAACTTACAAATCCCAGTTTTACAATTTATGCAGGAATTTAGCAACCGAAAAAACATTGTGGAGGTTCAACTTTTGAACCTAGTGTGGATGGAAAAACAAAGAAATGCAGACCTTGAACACTTGACGTGTCACCAAGTAGTAGTAAAATTATGGTTTGATAGAAGAGCCCAGTATAAGGCCTTTGAGACTCTGGCTTGGACCATACCTGATATCGGAAATCTGTGGGGCAAACACTTATCGCCTCAACACTATGACCGGAGAAGCTGTCCCATTTCCTCTCAATGGGAAGTTTCTCAAGCACTACTTTGAATAGGTTAGGTGGTGAGTTGGTCCAAAGTTGTAATATATGTAAATTTATTGCTTGTAAATATCTTTCCCAGTGCTCCATTTGGAACACCTTGTAAATAGTCTTGCTGGCCACCCTCTGGGGTCACCTTTTCTTGGTTTTTGTTTTCTTTTGGTTTCGCCTTGTTTTCTTTTTCTTTTTTTGGGTTCCCAGCATGTTTCCTTTATCTTTTAGACCAGTATTCTTTGCATAACATCTAGTCTTTGGAATGGTGCTTTATGCATGCTGGAGAGTTTGGAATCTATTGTTAGCCTGGTGGAATTGGTCCACACTCTGGAGTTTTCTTATAAGTATGATACAAGGTTATGGGTAATCTTCATCGGATTCACATCTTGATAGTCTAGATACTAGTTAAAATAAAATTTCAAGAAGCAAGTAATTGAACACTGTGAGGGTAGATCACTCGCACTGATTAATTGGCCAAGTCTAAAAATCATTTAAAATATCCCAGGTCTGGAGATTTCTCTCCTATTTAGTAATTTAACAATGGGTGGTGAGGTGAAAGAAGTACCCCTGTCAAAATTAGCTAAGCTTAATGTTCATGGTGAAAGGAGTACCATCTTCCCACCCAGAAAAGGAAAGAAAAGAAAGAACTAAAGAATGGAGAACTCTGGTATCTAGGGGAAACCTACAAGATATGATGACTTTGGCTTGATTTTCTTAGTGCCTTCTCTTTGTTTCTCCCAGAGGTCATCAGCTTAGCTTTATCTCAAAGCACACACTTCACAAATGAAAAAAGGTTGAAAGGTTTGAATCATTGATGAATAGGATCTCTCTCAGATGCCTTGTATCTTACAAGAAGAATGCTCTAGGTAAATATTTATTCTAGTTTTTCTAACAAGAGATTCTAAAATTCTTGAATGCATTAAGGAATCCATCCCAAATAGTCACCATTTGTTATGCCCTGCATACCCATCCCTACATTTTGTAGGCAAAATGTTGGGTCCCCCCTTTTTTTATTTTTCTCTTCCCCTGTCTTCTTTTGTTTTCTTTGTTTTCCCTCTATGATTTGCTTCCACGAGTTTGTTTGTTCTTTCCAGAGTCAAATTTTGGACTCCTAGATTCTCTTTCATTATGTCTTCTTTTGTGAGAATGTATGGTTGCATGGAATCCCCAGGCCTGGAGTCTGAAGGCTTCCAGAGTTGTTAGAAAAGTGCAACCTATTTTTACCCTAGGGGTATAAATGGAAGTTACCTATCATTTTCATAGTTACCATGATTAAAACACTTATCTAGAATTCAAAGTGATATTGAGGTGATTAAGGTGATTAAACAATGAGTTTCTCCTTGTGCTTAATGGCTAATTGAATGTTGATTTGTGGTGCTTGCTTGTGATTGTTTGAAGGTGGACCTATTGGAGAGAATTTTTCATGTTTGTATTCCCTACGTCTTTCATGTTTCCAGGTTGGTTGTTATTTTTCCTTCTCTAGTTTTCTGTTCCTCTAATTTTCTGTCCTCCCTTTTTTGACACTCATTTTGTTTGTTGTTTCTTTCATTTGTTTTTTGTTTCCATTTTCTGTGTTTGCTCCTAGTTTTCCTTCCATTGGTGGGTTGGCCCTACCAAAGGGTTGTCCACCTTCTATGCAGTTGTAATCTAGTATATATATTATGCATTGTTGTAGGTTAGATTTTTTTTGCCTTCATAAGTTCTCTACATTGTGTAAATACTCTGTAAATGCTATATATATGCCTCGGCTCTCTGTATCTTATTGTGTATACCTCTTGTATATCCTTCCATCCTTACGAGCTCATCATGCTCCACCACATTTTGAATCATTATGTCAAGCTCATTGAGAGGGAGTCGCCATGGTTCAAACTTGACACCTCGCTGGTTTGAGCCATGGTGATTTTCTCTCTCCTATGTCATGTCATCTTAATGGCGGGATTAATTTCCCATGAGTGGGAATTCAAACCCCATCCCATCTGGCATTCAATTTCCATTGTGTCGGCCCACTTGTCACCATTAATGTCATTTATGTCTCTTGTCATGTGGCCAAGTGACAATCCATGTTAGCAGAGTATGGCTTCCTACTGGTCACATCGACATGACAATTACTAGTTCTTCCAGACTCCAGGTGCTGAGGCCCCTGGGTTCTCATTCCATCCTTGTCATTTGGTTCAATACCCCAGAGCCCCTAGGTGTTTATTAGAATCTAGCTCATGTTTTTCTTAAATACTCTGAGATTTTGATATATGCTAACACTTTTTGGACAAGTGCAGGTTGATGATAATTCTCCTGAAACCCACAAAATTATTATCATTATACCATGTATTGATGGTTCTCGAGTCTTGCAGGTTGTATATTGTGCTATCAAAATGTCTTAGGTGATCACTCCTCCTGATAGCCTGGATCTAATTATGACCTCCACTCAGGTGGCCACAAAAACCAAGGCTGAAAAGATGCTAGCAAAGATGTCACTGACCTCCAAATACCCAAAGGAGGGCATTCTCTTGGGATCCAAGGTTTATTCCAAAGTCCAAGAAATAAAAGACACAGAGCCCAGACTTTAGGTTGAAATGCAAGGCTTAAGCAATCTAAAGGCTGAAGGCAGATGGAGACAATATGGAAACTCATTTGGCCACCTTTGACATTATTAAGGCTCCAAAATTTTCTTTTTCAGTGCAATCACTGGAATAAATACTTCAACTGGAAACATTGTACAATGCACCTACTCAAACTATTCTTCTTGGTGATCCTTGACCGTTACAATATCCAGCAACAATTGTCACTCTAGACATGACAACTTTTGCCTCAGGCCTAGGGATTCCATAGTTTAAGGGGTCTATCATCATCAACCAGGGCAAGTTGTTATAGGAGTTCAAGGAAACTGCCCTTGTCTCCTGGAAATATCTCAATAACCAGTGGCTGAAGTCCCTGGAGAGTGACTAGAAAAGGATCAAGTTGGAAATTCCCCATGGGGATTTCAAGGATCTTCAGATTGCCCCATGCCTCAGATTTCTTAGCATGGATGTATTACTTCCTTTACTACATCACCACCCACAACCAGACTTTCAACTGGGTGGCTATTATAGCCAATCACGTGGACACATAGCTGAAGAGTGTCATCAAGAGTTTCAAGTTCTTTATGACATCTTACGTACTATGGGCACTGGCCCAATAGAGGCTGACTTTTCCAATTTTTGGAACACTAGGTGAACTTGGGAATGGGCTAGGCCAGTTAACACTATGGGATCATTATCCCCAAGTCCAATGTGAACTCCATTTCCTAAATTTCTACAGGGTAAATGATGCTTTCATTTACAAAAATATTTTAACACTTACCTAGGACTCTGGGTACCGGTTATAACAACAAGCGATGAACCTGGTCAGTATTTATGACATTATTTTATTTAGTTCCATCAACACACCTACATTCTAGTGACCCGCTTCTTTGGGAAACCCTATCTCCTTCCTTGGTATTGTGGGGATAGAATCATTCTTTTGAAGTTCTATCGGTAGATCCTACACTTGCACACCTTCTTCACATTGAAAAAGGTCATTAACATCCCATTCCCCATTTCATGTGGGAATTATATGTGTAGCCTCACCATAGAAAGTGAGGAAGATAGTGATTTGAAGAGCCTGGGACTGGTGGAATTCCACCACACCAGGAAAAATTATGATCCTCTAGGAAAGATTGCCTTGGAACTTCCCCAGGCATCCCCACCACACAAGGAAGATATCAAAGACTTTTGGGTAGATTGTCAAGACATTTTTGATCTCTAGTCCCATCAACATTCACAGATGCCCAAGGGACTCATGAAGGTTCTTGACCTTCAGAATTTTCCAAAGGGTTTTTCAGATGACAGGTTGCTAGAAGACCCAGCATACAAGGGACATGGATTAGACAAGTTGGATCTCCCTCTGGTGGATTGGGCCACCCCAGAAGACTTGAAAATTGAGGGAGTATTCCACCCTATTTTGGAGGCCAGTCACAAGTACTTTTCTCGTGTGTGTCCCAAAAGCACCTGGAAGGGATCGATTGTCCAAAGGTCTGCTTCAAATTCCACTGCTGCCGCCAGACCTAACACAAGTAAGGGGAAAGAAAAAGAAGGTACCCCAGCTAAGGTACCTCCCCAAGGCCTAACCCCCATGATGGTAAAAATACAGATACAAATGGAGTTGGAAAGGTTGGCTAGCTAACAGATAAGAACACAAATATCCTCTGGTCTCCTCATGACTCCAATGGCATCTGCTCTCCCGACAAGTTCCCCGTCGTTGGTTTCTATGATGAGAAGATAGAATTTCACCAAGGTAGAGTCTACCAGTATTTCTGACACCAGGGTGCCATTGTTGAGAAAGAAGAAGAAAATGGTGACCCATACTCCAAGTGCAACTATTAGCCCTGGTATGCCAGATATTCCTCTAGTTGATGTTAGTTTGGAATCCCCTGAACTTGAGGATATTTCTGATTCCTCTCCTCTGCACGATGGTTTTGACAATGTTTTTGAGAAGAATGAACTCATGAACCTCCATGAGAATGAAGATCACATGGTAGAAGAAGTCACCAGCCAAGAGAAGGAGGATATCCCCATGGAAGGAGAGATCCTGGAACAAGAAGCTGCCACAGAGTAGGAGGTCCAGGATGACACACAAAAGTAGCCTGAATGGGAGAAGACACCAGTCTAAGGGACCAAAGATGAACCTAGGTAAATTATAGATGAGAAACTGATGATTGGGGAAACCAGACCCACAAGATCAATCGTACCCCCATTCATCACGCTCTAGATGTCTTTGGTTACTCCAGGTGACCAAATTCCCCGGAGCACATTTGGTGAGGTAGTGAAGGTGGCCGCATTGTCAAAATTTGGCTAGAGACCTCACCCTCCTCTAGAAGATGTTCCAATGTAGGAAGATGTTCTATTAGATGAGGCCAATGAGGCCGAAGAACAGCAGTAGCAGAATGACTAGGAAGTCCCCAAAGATATAGGTGATATTGATGCCGGAGAACAAAAATTTCTAGATATCACAAAAGAGGGCACCGACAAGGCGAACAATATGGAGGCCTCCGGAGAGTGGGAGCAAGAATAGGAACAGGAAAAAGAAAAGGAGCCCAATAACACTGCACATTCCAGGAACACACCACCCCATTTTGAAGAGAATCCAAATGCCCAGGTCTTAAGAGAAAATCCACTCCAGCCACCCCAATGGCTGGTGGAATCAAGAAAAAGAAAGGCCTCGGTGGTCGCATCAGGTGTTCCACTCTCCTTGGCTAAAATACAGAGGCTCAGAAGCCTAAGAAGGTGCGGATAGTTCATGCCCTCCAGACTGGTCCAACAAGAAATAGAGTTGCAACTATCCAAACACCTTTTCCAGATGCAGATGTAGCGGCTGTAAGGCCTGAAGATTACAACATTATAGTAGTGGCACTAGATAGAAGAGATAAGCAGGGTGAACTGGACCTGCTGAGAGAGGCCACCAAAGAAGTGGAGGCCCGATATGTTAAACAAGGAAAGAAGTTAAAGGAGTAAAGGGAGACCAATACTAGTCTCCTCACACTTCTGGTAGAGCTCACATAGGCTTTGGCCGAGATCCACTAGGAAACCTCTTCCTCTAGATTGCTGCTTGCACAGGGTGAGGTGTGTTCTCTCCAGGCCATGAAGAAGAATGTGTAGGCTGTGGATGGGTGGGTCACTGAGTAGATAGCTGGCATAAGACAATTTATAGTGGTGTCCCTCCTAGATTTTTACCGGGTCAACATCCTCATCAGTCAGGCAAATGTCTCCGCTCTTGTATGGGAGCAAGACTTAGATAAATATGAAAAATGGAAGGCCGGGTTAGAAGAAATCTGCAATGTTGAAGAAAAAGCCATCATAGAGGCAGGAATTTTGGGAGACAAATCATATGATTCCCTCCAGGTCTAGTACTCCATACTTGGCCTCAAAATCAAGGTATGCAAGGAACTGGTTAAGGCCTTAAAAGAGAAGGTGACCATGACTTAATATACCTTGGGCCTATTTTAGGCATCTATGGTTGGAGTATCGCGAGTTGATCCCTTCACCACACGGACATGCACCTTGGAGGACTATGTCCTCAGTAAATTTGATGAACGGGTGGAATCCCTATATTCCATTGCAAGATATTTTGACCAGGGCAGGTTATCAAGATTATCCAAGATGATGATTTGGGCACATGATGCCATGAAGATGGTAGATGAGTTCCAGAACAGGGTTGGAGAGGTTGAGGAAAAGTTGGAGGTTGTTTGCAGTCGATGGGACAGCATTAAGGACATAGACAAAGAAGGCGTAAGCCAAGTATTGGAAGCATTCAAAAATAGTAAGGAAAAATAAGGTTCTTCGAGGTCCATAGAATTCCATCGACCATGCATATGTTTTATTCTTTATTCTTTGAGATTAAACTCCTAGATCTCAGAATCACAGATCCAATATTCTTGTATTCTTTAAAGTGACTCATGTCCTAGTTCCCAAGGTTGAATGATCACTTTCGAAGTAGTTAATAAGGGTGTAAGAAGGTGGGTGACTCCAGCAAGGCACATCAGCTCAACAAGAAGGTTCTGACAAGTGGTCTTCCCAAGGCGCCACTGCAACATAACACCTAGCACATCAGAGATAGGGAGACACTTTTCCATTGATGAGGCATGTAGCGTCAATCCCTAGGGGATAGAATTTCTTATTTTCTCCCTCTAGCTCTCTTCTCAAGGCTGATTCGTCCACTCCTCCTTTCTTGTCTCATTCTTCTAACATGTCAGACCTTTTCCATCTCGGGGTCTTTGTAGCGTGGTGTAGGTAGTACCGGCCATCGAAAATTGTATTATATTGTTTAAGTGTAAAATAAGTTAGGTTAATTTTAGGGCAATTTGTGTATAAATAATAAGTCCAACCTCATTCCAAGGGTCAAAAAAATTGATGATTTTGTAGTTCATAGCTATAGCATTTTCAGTTCTCATTTCTAGTAGTCACAGAGCTCAATGCTCCTTAGTCTTTAGAAGCTTTCAGTAGATAGATGCTCCCCTGGATCCTGTTGATGTACTCACCAATGATGTTGGAAAACCATTAATGAAGAAAGAAGGATTCTAGCAATTCTATTATTGGTCTCTCGATCTCTGACTTAATAGTTTTTGTGATGTATGTTTCTTATGTCCCTTGCTCTAATGTTTTAAGTAGATTAACGACCTTCTTTTTCCTCGCTATTGAATACGTATGAACGGATGGTTGTACACACATTCAGTATTTTAGTGTAGCATGTTAGAGATTTGTTGATGTTTTGAATGTATTTTCATGACTATGGATAGATGGAATACTTCTAATCATGTCATTTGTTTTGAAGTTTATTTGATGATTAACGAATGCTTGCGGGAAACCTCACTTACCTAAATCCCTGGAGTAGATGAGCTGAGATAGCCAACTATCCCCACAAAAAAAATAGTCACAACACCCAACATAGCTCCCACACCATCGAGACTCAACTCTCACATCCTTGAAGGCCCAGAGAATCTCATTTCTTTCGACAACCTTTACAGGCAGAGTTGGTCGGTAGCACGGTACTAGGTAATAACTTACCTCTATTGGTAGACCCAGTCACAAAGCCCCATCAACAGGGTGGTAGTTGATTTCTATGGCTTCCTTAAGCTTCCTCTTGAAATAGTTAACCTTCTTGGCTAAGATCTCAGTGTTCTCCAAACAGATATGATGTTTAGTGGAGGATGAGTGTTCAGCCAAGGAAAATTTTTGGACCCTATCATGCCTAATGTCAGCACAATGCTTTTTGATTCTGGTGTTGAAAGAGTAGCCTATTTCTCCTATAAAGGGTGTACCATAGGAACAAACTACCTTGTAGATTTTGGATTCTAAGAGAGAGTCTTTGGATTCTTTAAGAGAGGGAACCTAATTTCTTAACTTAGAGATGGGTTCGTAGGCAATGCGAAGACCCTTACCAGTGAGGATTTTTTCAATTTTTTGGGAGATGTCATCCTTAAAAGGAAGGGAGGTCTGTAAAATAATTTGGGTAGGGGTGGGTTTAGGAGTGGAGATGGAAAGGTAGAAGGACTTGGCTTGGTTGAGAGCCTTAGAAATTTTCTTATAAGAATACCCATTTAGCTTGAACACTTGGCGAAGATGGGTTAGCTCTTGGTTTAAGTTTTCACTATCACAAATTTTGTGGGCTCTTAGGGATAGGGTCTTAAGGATACCAACTTTCTGGGCAGGGTGATGGTGAGAAGAGGAATGGAGGTATAAATTAGTATGGGTAGCCTTGTGGAACACATAATGACCAATGTCATCATTGGATTTCTTAATGAGAAGAACATCAAGGAAAGGTAATTGGCCCTTAGATTCAAGCTCCTTAGTGAAGGATATGCTAGGAGCCACACTGTTGATGTGCATATGAAATTCTTCAAGTTTTTCAAGACAATGAGGCCAACAAACATTGGTGTCATTGACATATCACTTCCACCATCTTGGCTTGAGGGGGAAGGAGTGGAGGTTCGTCTCCTCAAAATGCTACATATAAAGGTTGGCTATGATAGGGGAAAGGGGGAGCCCATGACCACTCCTTCAACCTGCTCATAAATGACACCGAGGAAGGAAAATAAAGTGGATCTTAAGCATTACTCTACCATATTGGTGA
This sequence comes from Thuja plicata, assembly GCA_018584345.1. Taxonomy (NCBI): domain Eukaryota; kingdom Viridiplantae; phylum Streptophyta; class Pinopsida; order Cupressales; family Cupressaceae; genus Thuja; species Thuja plicata. Next base: position 1,374,683 of record MU226275.1, on the reverse strand, counting down.
TCTCAAAACTAACCTTGTGTTTCATGATTTTGATAGATTTGGGAATGGGAACCATGGTGAAGAGAGAGACCACATCAAAACTTACAAAATGTCATTAGTCTCTAACTTTTCATCCTTGATGAAGATGAAAAAGTGGTTAGAGTCCTTGAAAAAGGAGTTAGAATTACCCACCAAGGGAAAGATTAATTTGGAGAGGTGAGATGAAAGAAAATAGGTGGGTGACCCTATGGTATCTACTATCGGTCTCAAAGGAATGCCTCCTTTGTGAATTTTTGGAACCCCATAAATGCGAGGGGTTATAGTTTTAGTACGTAAAAGTCTTTTCTTAGTTGCATCATCAAAATAGGAGTTGGACACAATTTATTTGACTTTATTTAAAATTTTGGTGCAAGGGTTGCGGGAAAGAATTTTGTAGCTCGTAGAGTCTAAGAGAAATTCACGCATCTTGGAGATGTAGTATTGCATGTCCATAATGACAGTGGTGTTTCCTTTGTCAGCTTTGGAGACCACTATGTCACTATGGTTCATAAAATTGTTGAAAGCAAGCATTTCATCTTTGGTGATGTTGCACTTGGGCAGTTTGGCATATCTAAGACCCATTGTACAATCTTGCCTAATTTCTTCTGCAACACTCGTGAGAAGAGAATGTATAGCATTCTCAATTTCAACTAGAAATTGAAAATGAGGGATGGCATGAGGGGCCATAGAAAAATTAAGACCCCTCTTAAGATAATTAAATGCAAAGGGGTCAAGGGTGGCATTAGACAGGTTGACCACCAACTTGCTCTCCCAGTGATCCACTGAATGATAGCGTGGTGGTACAAAGAGCTCCAAGCTATCGAGGGGATGGGTAATGGGGAGAGAATGAGCACCAGAATCAACATAGGTGTGGTGCGATAATACCAACTTAGCAACATGTTTGTTGACAAGGAGAGGAGGGTCGGTGGAAGGGTACACAGCAGAAGACTTAGACTCCAAGGAAAAAGAGGACCCTGATTCCAAGGATAGTAAGAAGGAAGATGTTGGGCAGGATGAGTAGTTACTTGTCTCAAGGGAAACCAAGCATGTGGGATGAACATAATCAAGCGAAGCCTCAATTATGTACTTCTTGATAGCACACACATCTACCAAGGGTGGGGCTCAATGTAAGCTAGGTTGCAGAGATACCCGATCAGTGCCATTAATTCTAGACTTGTAAATCACACAACGAGGGCAACAGGGGTTGGTGCCCGTACCTATCGACCCTGGTAACAAGCTGTTGGAAGAGGAAGACCATTGGAGGATGCTGGGAGACTACAAATTGGTTCCAAGATGCTCACAACATAGAGGAGAATGTTGGGTGACCTCTTTTGAATCTGTGTTGCAAGGGACCAAGGACGATGAATGCATATAAGAAGCTGACCCCAAATTCTACGTGATACCAGAAATGTGCAAGAGAGCCTCTTCATGAATGCTATGTTGTAGAGGAACATTTGGGGAGACCCAATGGTCAGAGACAATGATGGCAATGTGAGAGCTCAGACCAGCCAGTCCATTCTTGCAGAGTACAACATTATGAATGTCAATGCGTCTGCTGTAGGGGCTTGACATTGTTGGATTGGAATGAACTAGAACACTGCGGTTGGGATGGGGGAGATAAGAGTTTGACCAAGGAGCGGAGAGGAGGGAATACTGATCGAAATAAATCTACATATGTTGAGATGCCAAGAACCCAGCCCCTAACTTGGATGTGAGGTGGTTTGAAAATGTTGGTGAGGGGTGCTAGCCGCGGGTTCTATATAATAGTGTACATAACTTCTTCTTCTACCCTTTTATGCCATCCTCTTGATGACCCAAAGCTCTGGCATAGGAAGACGTATCAAGACAAATCCATAGGTCTGGATGAAGGGAACATGCAAGCTCCAAGTGAAGGGGGAGCAACCTGGTGTTAAGATGATTGATCACCCTTCTTGTAGATTGAATGATTAATCTGAGGAGGGATAGTACCGCATAAAAGAAGATATTTCTGGTGTGGACACTCCAAAGGCAGTGGTTGACTTTTACAAAGTAGGGGATTACCTGTGAATATCTGCATCTTATGAAATAGGCCAAGTCTACAACTTTCTTCATAAGTTTGATCCTTAACATCTCTAGCTACTTAGATTTTAGACAAAGTTCCCTCCCATGAAGGGTATCAATTAAATCAATTAGATTTCCACAATCCATTGAATTTAGAGCTGAATTTATGGCTTTGATTGTGTATGTTTTTTAGCATCAACATTTCAGATCACACTCCGTGATCCATCATTAGGATGTGAGAGCAGAGAGAAATAAGGAAAAGTAAAAATAAGATGCAGACCGGGCCTCACTCAAAAGATAAAAGAAGGGCTAGGGTGAGAAAGAAGGCATGAATTACAAGGGGAAAAGAAGAATAAAAGACTACCTAAGAGAAAAAAAGAGAATAAATAAATAAAACAACAACAAAAACAACAATAATAATAATAATATTAATATTAACATTAATATTAATAATAAAAAAGACCAAGAATTAAAAGCACAAAACAAACTAAAGAAGGACTAAAAAGAAAAAGAAGAAAGGATAAAAAGAAAAAAAAAAAAGAAGAAACACAAATATATATATATATATATATATATATATATATATGTAT
>MU226275.1:1333429-1346991 GCA_018584345.1 Thuja plicata | reverse complement strand
ATGATCTATACAATGTGTTGATGCATACAACTATATGATTACTGACATGTGATGCTTGCTGGATGTGATGTATATGGATAACCTGATTATGTATATATGATCTATGACTTATGCAGGATGGATGATGCCTATATATATGTGATGTACTAACGTGTGTGGATGCAGGATGTGATGTGTTTTAATGGTGTATGCAATGTATATATGTTGATATTTTATGCATGTCAGATGAACCTAAATGATGCTTTAACAAATGCAAGACTAAAATGAATCTAAATGAATTGATTATGCAAGTGGTACATGAATCTAAATGTTGTAATAATGTGAAATGATAAAAATGGATAAATGCAAGATGAACCTAAAATAAATGAGTTATGCAAGATGAATTAAATGGATGAACTATGCAAGACTAAAATGAATGTGTAATATGGATTAACAATGCAAGATGACAAAATGAATCTAAAATGAATTGATTATGCAAGTTGATAAAATGAATCTAAAATGAATTTAACAATGCAAGATGATGAAATGAATCTAAATCTAAAATGGATGAACTATGTAAGATGATAAAAATGAATCTAAAATGAATTGATTATGAATCTTAAGTGGATTTAACAATGCAAGATGATAAAATGAATGGTTAAGTGGATTTAACAATGCAAGATGATAAAATGAATCTAAAATGAATTTAACAATGCAAGATGATAGAATGAATTCTTAAGTGGATTTAACAATGCAAGATGATAAAATGAATCTAAAATGAATTGATCATGGAAGATGAATAATGGATACTAACTATTGACATGATGATTAATGCAATTTAATAATGAACAATGTGACCTAAATGATGGATCTAATGCAATCTAATGAATCTAAAATGATGAATAATGTAACTGAATCTTAATGATAGATGCAATGGATGCAAATGGGACTCACACACACACACACACACACACACACACACACACACACATATATATATTTGTGTGTCACAATCAACTGATGAACCAGACGGGAGGACTATGGAGGATCGGGCAAGGAATGTTAGTAGGACAATGACTCAGGATGTTAGCATGATGGCGAGAAGATGGAATGCGTCATGAATGTACAAGGATCAAACTGAGCAATTAATTACAAGCAATTAGTTACAGCAATTATGTACAAGGTTGCTACCAAGATTGGATTGGAGCATGTTACTTGTCTTGATGCACGTGATAGTTGCATGTGCTGATTGATTAGTTCAAGAGGAGAGATACATCCTGTGAGAATCCAAAGATGACAATAATCTAGATTTAAATTGATGAGAGGAAGGATACATCCTTGAGGCTCATTTCCACAAAGATGGGACTTACCAAGTTGATTGATCAAATGCGCACTACCAGCAAACTATAGAACCAACGTAAGATCTTACAAGAAGAAACTCAAGACACGATAAATACACAAGACTGACGCTCAGGGCTTGGGATAGTACAATGTATGGAAAATAATATACAAAATTATGTGTATAAACACTCAGGATACAAAATAGGAAGATCATTGCTAACTAGTGCGTATGATATGTGAACACCCAGGGAATATAGGGACTGCAGAGATTAGTGGAGATGTGGTGCTAGTGATGGAAGGAAACAAGATTTTGATAGATAATGGGATGGTCCATTATGTGTGATGCTTGTTTCCAGGTTTTCGTCACCCATACTTGTCCAAGGCGCTTGATTGCCAAGTTTTCACCATTGGACAAAAGTTTTTCTCTTTATTTTTCTTTTTGATTTCTTTGGATCTTTTTTTTAATATTTTTTTAATTTTTTTTTTTATATTTCCCAAGTGCCTATTTACCAGGTTTTCACTGGGACAACCATTTTTTCAACTTCATTTTTCTACTTTTTAGAGAATTTTTTTAGGACTATATTTCATTGTTTTTGTGCTTTCTTCAAGAATTTTTACACTTTTATGGATTTTCTCAGATAACTGGAATGAACAACTAGCCGTCAAACATAAAAGCACCTAAGATGAATGATGTTGATAGGATCATTCAATGTTTCTCCTTCTAGAGTAGAGAGTTGATATGCCCTATAATTGAAGCATGCAGTAACAACATATGGGCCTTGCCAGGTGACTTCAAACTTTCCTTTCTTTTCCTGATCAGTACCCACTTTCTAATTTTTTTTTAGCACAAGGTCCCCTACCTGGAACTAGTGTTGGTGAACCTTCTTTTTATATTTATGCTTGAGTCTATTTTGGTAAAAAATAAAGTGATCATAGGCTTGCTGGCACTTTTCATCTAGGAGATCCAATTGTGTGAGTCATGCTACCCTATAGTCTTCATCATCAATCAGGCCTCTTAGTGATACTCGAAGGGAGGGTAGTTCAACCTTAATTGGTAAGACTGCTTTAGCACCGTAGACTAGGGAGTAGGGAGTAGTGCCAGTAGGAGTACGGTAGGAGGTGCGATATGCCCAGAGGGCAGGATTGATTTGGCGATGTCAGTCACAAATAGTATCATTGACAACTTTCTTGAGGATTTTGAGGATGGTTTTATTAGTTGCCTCAGCTTGGTCATTACCTTGCGGGAAATATGGACTGGAGAAACGGTGATGGATATGGAGGCGAGCATAGAGATCACTGACATGTTGATTTTCAAATGGTGTACCGTGATCTATGAAGATGGTAGAGGGTATGCCAAAGTTGAAAACTATGTGATAGAGGATGAATTTGGATATCTGGACACTAGTAGTGAGTGTGAGCAAAATTGCTTTGACCCTCTTTGTAAAGTACTCCATAGTTGTGATTATGTACTTGTGGCCTTCAGAGGAGAGGGGAGTAATCTTACCAACAAGGTCAAAACCCCAACAAGAGAAGGGCCAAGGAGGCGCAATAGGCCTAAGGTCCTGAGTAGGAGCATGGATCAAATTAGCGTGTTGTTGGCAAGGTAGGAATTTTTTTATGAACTCACAAGAATCATTTATCATTGTAGGCCAATAGTACCCTGTGCATAGAATTTGCTTGGCTAGGACCATGCCACTCATATGGGCATCACAGATTCCAACATGTACCTCTTATAAAGCTTGGGCAGCTTCATTTTCATCTAGACATCTAGAGAGCACATTGTGATAACCTCAATGATAAAGGGTGTTGGCTATGAGGGTGTAATAGGCAGCTCTACGGATAAATTTTTGGCATTGGTTTGTAGTGAGATGAGGAGATATGATACCATTTTTTAGGTAAGCTTGGATATCATGGTACCATGGGGACTAGGGACCAACCAAGACACATACATGATTTGATTCATCATTCTCATAAGCAGGAGCATGTAGTTGCTCAACTAAGAATTCGTATTGCATAGACTCATGGGGAATCTCAAGAAGGGAGCCAATTGTGTCCATTGCATCAACATATTTTTTCTGTAAACATGGTACTTGTGTCATCTGTAAGTGGAGGAAATGTTCTTTCAACTTTTCAACCATCTTCTTATATGGCGTCAATTTGTCATCTTTAGTTTGGTTCTCATCCAAGACTTGTTTGATGATGAGTTGGGAGTCACCAAAGACCCGGATATCTATGATGTTCCATTCTATGGCCATGCAGAGTCCTATAATTAGTGCTTCATATTCTGCAATGTTGTTTGTGGAGGGAAATCCTAATTTGAATTGCATGAGGATGTAGTCACCTTGACATGTGACAAAAATTATTCCTGCCCCTGCGCCATGAGCTGTGGAGGACCCATCAAAGTAGATTTTCCATGTTGGTTGTTCTTCTGTCATGTACAAATGCTCATCTAGAAATTATGTGACCAAAGGATATGCATCTACCAATGGTGCTTTAGCTAGCTGATCAGCAAAGACTTGCCCTTTAATGGCTTTTCTATCAACATATTGAATATCAAATTCACTTAGCAACATAACCCATTTTGCCATTCAACCTATAAGTGTAGTCCTAGAGAGTAGGTACTTGAGAGGATCCACCTTTGAAATGAGCTTGGTTGTGTGACTAAGCATGTACTGGCAAATTTTTTGAGTGGCAAAGACCACTGCCAGACATGCTTTTTCGATAGGAGAATAATTGAGCTCATAACCCACTAAGGTTTGACTGATATAATAAATAGCTCTTTCTTTCCCTTCATCATTCAATTGAGAAAGGATTGGCCCTAGTGCTATAGTAGTAGAAAAAATGTATAGGATGAGTGGTTGACCAGGTACAGGTGGTACCGAGATGGGTGTATTAACTAGGTATTCTTTGATTTTGTTGAAACTCTTCTGACATTGAGGATCCCACTTGAATGTATTATCTTTGTGCAGGAGATGAGTGAATGGTTGGCACTTTTCTACTAGTTGAGAGATGAAATGTCACATAGATTGTAGCTTTCCTTGGAGGCTGCATAGCTGTCAAAGTGTTTTTGGTGGAGGCATCTCTATGATAGCTTCTACTTTCTTTGGATCAATTTCAATGCCTCGTCTGGATATAATAAACCCTAGGAGTTTCCCTGATGTGACTCCAAAGACACATTTCTTAGGGTTGAGCATTAAGTAGTAGTGCCCAATCCTATCAAAGACACATTCTAGAATAGCTAGGTGATCTTCCCTTTTTACTAATTTTTCCAAGATATCATCCACATAGTCTTCAAGGATCTTGTGAATCATGTCATGAAAAATGATAGTCATGGCTCTTTGATAGGTTGCCCCAATGTTCTTTAAGCCAAAACACATCATTTTATAGAAGAAGGTGCCCCAAGGGGTTGTGAATGTTGTCTTATGCTGATCTGATTATATCTGGGAAATTAATACATGAGTGACAACATCGCATGTCCTATTGTGAGATCCACAATCATGTCTATGTTTAGCAAGGGGAAATCATCCTTGGGACATGCCTTATTGAGATCTCTGAAATCTGTACATATCCTGATTGATTTATCAGGCTTAGAGATGGGCATCATATTAGAGATCTAGTCAGAATAGTCAATGGGGTGGATGATCTTGGCATGGAGTAATTTTTCTAATTCTTCTTTGACAAGTAGTGCCACTTTAGGGTGCATCTTTCACATCTTTTGCTTGACAGGTTTGATGTTTGGGTCCACTGCTAGATGGTGTACCACCAAGTTGGGATCTAACCCTGACATGTGGGAGTAAGACCATGTGAACTTGTTGATGGATTTATTTAATAAAGTGACAAGATAAATTTCTTCTACTTCAGTTAGAGATGTTGCTATGTATGTGATGGCAGGATTTTCTTTGGTACCCAGGTTGATAGGTTTTGCTTCTTCAATGAGAATTGATGACTGTTCAGGCCTGTAATCTTCGATAAGAGGAAGAGGACAATCTTCATTCTCTGGTGCCTCAAAGAGGTTTCCACTAGGGGATACACCATTTTTTTTTAATTTTTTATGATCAGATAGCGCCCTAGAGGGGTTTTTGCTAGGGGATCAATTTTTCTCTTTTTTATTTTTTTCCTATGTCATTTTTGTAAGTAAAGTTCTCCTCTTCCCCAAAGTATGCCTTTGGGTCCATTTTGTAGACATATGCTAAGTCTTTCCCCCAGTCACTGCTTTGGTCAATTGCTCCCATAAATCTTAGGAGTGCGTCCTCACTTTGGAACTCATCAACATGTATGACACTTTGTTGGTCCCAGTCTATGAGTTCAGGATAGGAAAGGGGAAGGTCAATGAAGAGGATGGAAATTTGTTGTAGGAAAACATTGCCCAAGAAGGTTTCATCGTCAAAAACATCATCATAAGCTCTCACAACTTTCTCTTCTAGGATATCTTTGATGTCAATGATTTCACCCAGGGATGGACAAGAGGAATATTTCATGAACTCATTGGTGCCCCCATTTGTGTTAGAGCCCATACCAAGGCCTAGGTGCTTTTCTAGTTGGGTAGGTACAATGCGATCTTTAATTCCTTGCTCTTCATAACCAAGGCCACCTCCTTGGTAATTCCATTTTTTTGTCACTAGTTTGTGCATTGCGGGGTACTTATCTTTGAAGTAATTGAGGTGACTTGTGTCCTTGGGTGGTGGATCTTTATATAGCCATTGGTTGATGCTTGGTGCCATTTCCTAGCCAGTCAAAGTACCTTTTGATATAAAAGTGGTAGAACCAAATTCTAGTGCCTTGGTTGTCTCTGATTTTGTTTTGCTTAGATTAGGCTGGCAGCCTTGAGTGTGAGGATCAATTGGCAGTGCTCCAACTATGAAGCCATCAGATAAAGTGTACTCACCACAACCTTTGTTGTTGATCTTGACCATGGACAAAGTGGAGGAGAGGATTGTTTATGGGTCTGAATGGGTTCAAGATGAGCTGGCAACAGAGGTGCCAATATCGATCCCAAGATAGTGATTGGAATGTGGAAAGGATGTCTCCAACGCATTGCAGTATGTGAAGGGCTTGGGATCCATGTGGATGGTGATCTCAGTGCCTTTATATGGGATTTTGATGCACTGATGGTAGGTGGATGGGACGGCTTGCATAGAATGAATCCATGGGCATCCAAGGAGAATGTTGAAGGGGAGGTCAAGATCAACAACATGACATAATGTATCCTGGATAACTGGGCCCACTTGAATGGGAAATGATATTATGCCTTCATAAGTACACTCCAGATTGTGATGACATCATTTGTTATATTAGCCTCAGTGCAACCCAACTATTTTATGAATTTTAGAGTGCACATATTTAGGGCTAATCCATTATCTATCATGACCCATTTGATGGAAAAATATTTAACCATGACAGCAATATAGAGTGGGAGATTATGATTGGTTTCTTCAAAGGGTACATTTGTTGGTCTAAAGGAGAACCCACAAGATGTAGACAGGTGTTTGACAAGGTTTTGGAATTCAGTGAGGTTGATGTCGCTGGGAACATGGGATTCTTGCAAGGATTTATTGAGGATCTCTTGATAAGTGGGTGATGTGCGGAGAAGATCCAGGATGGAAATTTGAGCTGGGGTATTCCCTAGGTGTTCCAAAATTTTGTATTGGGTCCCAGCAGATGGGGCAGGACCAGCACCTGCAACTGTTATCCTACCTCTACAAGTGGTGATTGCGCATTGGTTATCAACACCCTTGACATGGATGACAATGACAGGGGACTGGACTTGGGATATGCAGCCAATTAGATTATCATAGTTTATATAGGCATTGGTGTAATCTTTTCTGTTATCATTTTCCACTTGTTTACCCTTTCCCTGATCAAAGGACTAAGTAGGATTGCCTGGGCCTGTACCGGAAGTGTGTTTAGGGAATGCATTTTGATAAATTTTAAGGCCTACATTTGGTGATGATTAGGAAGGAGAATCCACTTTGATCTCCTTTTGGTCAATGAGATCCTGGATATAGTGTTTTAGCTTCATGCATTTGAGAGTGACATGTCCCTTAACATGATGGTATTCACAGTAATCATTGTCTTTATACCAAGCTGGCTTAGGTGTTGAGTCGTCAAATGGCTATGTTTTAGGATACACGATTTGGTTAGCTTGGACCAACTTGCGGAAGATGACGTCTATAGGTTCACCCAAAAGGGTAAACATGCATTGTGGTGTATTCAAAGTGTGAGGTCTTTGTTTTTCGTGTGGGACTAATATAGCATTTGTTGATTCATAGGAGGTTGGTAGTTGTGTTGATATGATGTCCCTGGAGGAGGATAGATAGGTGCACCTTGAGGGTGCATGTTTTTCTGATATGTTGGCTAGGAATACACAGGATTGGGCTATTGATACATGGGAAGAGGTTGAGGGTACATTGGTGGTGCTTGCTGATAAGTTTGGGTAGGTGCGTTAGGACTAGCTACCACAACTTGAACGTGTTTGGTGTCAGTGGCTCCATCTATTACAACATATTTGTTCTTGTTCCAGTATCATGATCGATCATTGTTATGTTTTTCAGGATGGGATTATTTGTAGTGCTTAATGGTACCTTCTTCTACGAGACCTCATTCAAGGTCCATACCCTTGATTCTGATATTGTGATAAGTTTATATACAGTTCATGCGCATGTGATAGGCAAGCTTAGGATGAATGTTTTTAATGAAGATTTTGATAATATGTTGTTCTAGGGGTTGATAAGACAACCTTTTAGTAAGCCCTTGCTAGTGCTGAAGATAATCAGCTAGGATTTCTCCTCCCTTTTGTTTGGAATTGCATAGGTCAAGGAGTGAGAGTTCATTTTCAACATTATGTGCGTATTGGGCCACAAAATTTTTAGATAATTCCATGAAAGTAGAGATTGTGTCATAAGGGATTTTGTAGAACCATTCAAGAGCAGTGCCTCCCAAGCTTTTGGGAAATAGTCTCATGAGGAAGTTATTTCTATAGCCTACTTCTTGATAGGCCATGTAGAATTCTTTCATGTGACTCAGAGGATCGCCCTTCCCCTGATATTTATAAAATTTTGGGGTCTCAAAGTGCTTGGGGAAGGGTATAGTAGTGATGGATCAATCAAATGGATAAGGACATACCTGTTCAAACATGAATGTTTTATCTTTTGCCCCATCTTTTATCTCCTTGAGAGCATTCTTCATTTCCTCCCATTCATGATTAATTTACGGGGGAGGATTGTTGATCGTGATTGTGGGATTTCCTTCAACCTGATATGGATCAAATGGTGAGTATGGAGGATTCTGTGGGGTATATTGTGGATTTTGGTAGGGTGGTTGCTGGTCAACATGTATGGGTTGTTGTGGTGGAAGTTGTGGTTGAGTGGAATATTGCAGTTGAGGAGGTGGTGGTGCTTGATAAGATTGTTGCAACTGTTGGAAATATGCTTGTATTTGTTGTAGTGTTCGATATGTGGGATGAGTTTGTTGCACACTTGTATAGGATGGAGGATAGGTGTTTTGTGGTAGAAGGCCCCAGAGAGAACTTATTGTGGAGGGGTAATTTTTTACGATGCAGTTGAAGATGGCATGGCTATGCAATTGGCGGAATGAGTTTGCTATTGTTCCACGGGTTGGATCAAAGAATTTGCTAACTGTTGCAGTGGTTGAGCCATGAGGGGATTTTCCCCCTACATTTGTGGTTGTGGCTGCTATGTAGTTTCAATAGTGGACTGTGCAGCTGCAAAGGGGTTGATTGGCTATTGTTGTGATTGGGATGTGAATGGATTGGTGATTTGCTGCTGTTGGATAGGTTTCTATTGTTGTTGTTGGATAGGTTGTTTTTTCTGCTACTATGGGATAGGTTGGATAGGAATTTGGGGTATGATGAAGGGATTCATGGATGGTTGCACTATGGGGGGATTTGGGTGGAACAATGTGTGAGGTAGAACTGCTGGCATTTGTTGTAATTGTGTTGCTGGTGGAGCAGGAAAAGTGGATCCTTGCAGAAATAAGGATTGGTTATATGCATTGGTAGGTGGCATGCCTATGGTGAAGAAAGGCAGAATAGGCATGGAGACTTGGGTGCTTTGATGCTGTGAATTGGTTGTTGCACTTTGACTGTGCTGAGTGGGAATAGGTGGAATGGTGGTTTACTATGTGCTAACTAGTGGTGGTGGAAAGTTTGCAACGAATGTTGGGATTGCTTGTGAAAGAGGAGTGACTGTGGTTTGCGTAGGTGCTTGCATAGTGATAGGGGTAATTGTTTGGGCTGGTGATGTGGCATTAGGAGGCGGGGCTTATGAGGTAGGTGAAGGTGTTGTGTGCATGATGGAAGGTGGAATGGAGGGATGAACTACTTGCACAAGAAGAGCTCCCACTTGTAGGGCTTGTTGAAGTGGATCAAAAACTTCAATTCTAGTGGGATAAGGAGGTTCCCCTGGAAGTTGCATAGGTTGTGTGACAAGTGCGGGTATAATCCAAGGTGGAAGTTGAAGTCCTTGTTGTTCGATGTCCAAGAGTACCTAGTTGTTGTTACATCCACTCATGGCATTTACCATGTGGACAAGTGTTGGATGGTTGATAAATGTTTCCATGGTACTGAGAGTGGGAGTTTCATTAGTGTCTACCCAGATATGTTCAATTTGATCATTGGGCTGAGGCACATAAGTAACCATGACATTGGTATTGTTAGTTGTAGGATTAGATGAGCTAGCGGCAAGATTAGGATCCATGTTCTTCCTCTTCTTAGTGGCTCGTGTGATAGGTGGAATGAAATGACTATCCTAAGGGGATATGAGATGCAAGATGTATGCAAAGATGAACCTAGGAAACTAAGGATGATGATACTAGGATTAGGATGTGCTTAAGATGATGGATGCGCTTCTATGAATTAAGGATGACTTGATGTATGCAAGGATCAAGGGTTGCTTTCCCTAGTGTAGGATCAAGTGGATATGGTTGTCTACCTAAGACATACTTGTGGTCTTCGGTGGATGAGATTCTTTGTTAATGCGAACCAACCTTTTGATCAAGGTGATGAGGTTGCAAAAGACAAAGGGGATTATTCTAAACAATGCATAGTTTAAGGACACTCAAGGATGGGGTTTGATTAAGATATAGGTTTTTAGCAACTCATAAGGGTATGCAATACCAAGTGAGGGGTGTGATCAAGGATGCTTTGGATGATGATTAGGATGATGCTAGGTTGATTAGGATTGATTTGATTAATGCAGGATCATGCTAGGATGAGTATGTGATGTGTTCCTAAAGATGAAAACATAAGTGAGGTCCTAAAATGCAAGCTAAGTGAGCTTAAGAAGAGGATGCATTTGTGTTTGTTGTGGTAAAGTGACTAGTCATATTGTTCAACTCTAACAAAAGTAGAGTTTAGATGATATTTTCCCATGAAATGAGCAACCTTGTTGTTTTAAATCACTTTTTCAAATTGTTCTCATTTATGGATTTCTTGCTTGACGGAATCGATAATGTGTTGGTACTTGGTAGCCTCTCAGGTTGTGTTTTTCTATTCTCTTTGCATGAGTGGTAAAAGATTTTTCACCTTCTTATGATTCTTGGAATTGGTCATGTCCTATAAGTATATCTGATCTTGGATGAATAGTTGGAGGTTTTTAGGACATATCTCATGAAAGACCAAATTTTTGCAAAAGGATGTTGTCTTGATAATCTGGAAAAAGCTTGATCTTGTTCTAATTTCTCAATAGATTTGTTCCATGGAAAGAACCAATTTCAACATAATCAAATTGGAAAAAAACTAGCATGTGTCTGAAAACAATCTGACAAGGGACAAAACAACCTTAAAGGATACAAGCACGTGACAATTTTGAATGTTGGATATTCTGTCTGTGTTTTGGATTTGTCAATGTTCTTCAAGCACCTCGAGCACAAAATCTACCTAAGGAATTTGGCATAGCATGAAAATACTTGCTTGTAAGCTTAGGAACACACACAAGATCTAATCAGAATATGGCTATCACCAAGCACACAATGGCTCCAGTCATGACATTGTATTATCTGGTTCCAAACGCTTAGGGTGGCATGAATGTATGAGTGATATTGGGGAAGTTACTATCTTCCTTGCACAAGCATTATCACCTTTTGGGGGTGTTTCAGGTAGCTTCTACGCCTAGAGTGTTTAGTATGGTTCTTTGTTCGATTGTATCCTCTATGTCCGTGCAAGCATGATTCAAGCATATAGCCCCATAGAGCATCTTAACAAAAGTGGTCACGTAAACATGATTGAGACCGTGAGGCTACACTTAAGTTAGATGAGAGCTAAGTATAAGCTGAAATGCCAACCAACTCCCAAGGCTTTAACCCCAAGGAGTAAATTTGATTAACATGAGTTAGAGTGGTGTAACTTACACCTCATTCTCACGTGGTTCATTCCCAGGAGATTTTTTCCTCAATCGGTAGGCCCATGTAAAGGATTCATAGTAACCTAGACTGGCGACAAAAAGGAGTCTGTATTTCTGATTTCCCCAAAGGGGAAAAGAGCATACTCTCCTATCCAATATTGTTTTCTCCACAAGCACGCAAGACATGCTTTGTTCTTTCCAAAAGATTCAATTGTTCAACACTAAGTAAGTGTGTCTAGGTTTTTGATCTTCCCAAAAGGGAAGAAAGCATAATCCCCTAACACTCACTTAAGATTAAACAAAAAATCTAACTAATTAGTCTAGGTGCCTAAAAAAAAGATTACTACAAACATGATTGTTTGGTTGATGTAGATCTGAGGCAACTTGTAAGACAAATGTGAGTAGTTTTGAGTTTGCGTCTTTGACAAGCGGTGCTACAAAACAATTAGTTAGTAGTTCTATGAATATTGATCTTTGAAAAGCGTTATTAGCACAAGAACCACTTAACAATTGTTAGTACATGATAAATCCAACTTAGACAGAGTGCAGACGCCGGTTCAAGGTGCAGACGCCGGTTCAAGGTGCAGATGCCGATTCTAGTTTTTTTTCTAAAAAAAGACAGAAAATAGAAAATTCTCCAAAACAACAGAAAAACCAGAAAAAGGCTATACTAGTTGGAGATGCCAGTTTACAAAGTGCAGACGCCAATGTAGGGCACAGATGCTGATTTGTGAATTACAAACGGTGGTTCATGAACCAGCATTTACGAAGACACTGATGTACCTGCAAACACAAAAAGATAGCAAATAAAGTCACTTTTCTTCTTCTTAGTCTTTAGTTAGATCAAATTTAGCCATTTCAAACTTTACAAATATTAAAAAGCTAGTGTGTTTTTGAGAAACCTTCAAGATTTG
Source organism: Thuja plicata (assembly GCA_018584345.1). Taxonomy (NCBI): domain Eukaryota; kingdom Viridiplantae; phylum Streptophyta; class Pinopsida; order Cupressales; family Cupressaceae; genus Thuja; species Thuja plicata. The sequence continues at coordinate 1,334,399 of MU226275.1, read as the reverse complement.
TTCACGTTTACTAAAATTTTAGCATTATGACACCTTGTGAAAATGAATCTCTGATAAAAGATAGAACGCTAAAAACTTAAAAGCTGTGAAAAATATAGTGAATCTCAAAAAACTGAAAAGTAGAGTTTGGAAAATCTGAAATTAATAATGCCAGGCATAAACGACGGTTCAGGTCGCAGATGCTAGTTTAGTGAAGACACCGAATGACATTTTAGTAAGAACCAACATTTGTGCAAACGCCTCTATGTAAAACAAAGACGTTGATCCTTGTTCTGGGAAAAATTTGAAGAAAAACAAGACAAGAAGTTAGAAATTTTAGGGATGTGGGTCCCACTAGGCATGCGAGAATGTAGTATAAGGAATTATTCAATCTATTGGGAGAAATATTGAACATGAAAACATTAGTGGGATAATCATATATAATCAATTAACAATCATGTGAAAGAGAAAGCAAGCAACAAAGAACACTAAATAACATCAAATTAAGCTTAAAATAAGTAAACAAATGCACCCTATTTTACTCATTTTGATAGGATGTAGGTGTGCTCTCTCAAACACACAAATAACATGAATCCCCAAGGCAATGCAACTATGGAATGCAAGCTTGGAATCAAAGGAGAAATTCAAGAACTAGTATGGAAAACTAGTCTTAAATCCTTCCTAAAGTTGATGCTCAAATTGATATGCAAGACATGAGATTAAAAGCTATGATGCAAGAACTATGCTATGAAATGAGAAACATGATTCATTTTAACCAAAAAGAAAAATAGCATGTAACATCTAAGTGATTTAAGCATAGACTAAGAGCATATGAAAACATTAAATCTAGAGCTATGAACTTCAAAATGCAAAATAACATGATAACAATGCAATTTTGAGAGATGAAAATATGAGAGGAGAAGGCCTCTATTTATAGAGTTTTTGGAGAGAGGAAGAGGCTTGGATGAAGTGGCACCTATGTGGCATCCAC
>MU226275.1:1299119-1328866 GCA_018584345.1 Thuja plicata | reverse complement strand
TTTACTTTTTTTTTTTTCTTTTTATCCTTTCTTCTTTTTCTTTTTAGTCCTTCTTTAGTTTGTTTTGTGCTTTTAATTCTTGTTCTTTATTATTATTATTATTGTTGTTGTTGTTGTTGTTTTATTTATTTTTTCTATTTTTTGCTCTTAGGTAGTCTTTTATTCTCCTTTTGCCCCTTGTTTTCCGTGCGTTCTTTCTCACCCCAACCCTTCTTTTATCTTTTGAGTGAGGCCCAGTCTACATCTTATTTTTTCTTTTCCTTATTGCTCTCTGCACTCACATCCTGATGATGGATCACAGAGTGTGATCTGAAACAGTGATGCTAAAAAACATACACAATCAAAGCCAAAAATTTAGCTATAAATATTATAGTGCCAAATAATGAAGATGAGAGCCTCAACACTACATTATTTTTTTGGGTCTTTAATACTCCATTGAGTATATATTTATATAAACGACTTAAGAATATCAAAACATATAGAAACATAGTGCTAAATTAGTAATCATACACTTGGTTTCATGCAATTAATTATGAAGCATGATATTTATCATAAGAATTCATAGATATTTCCATATGTATTGATTATGTTTTTATAAACTCTTGATATGCCATAGATTACTTTGGCGGTCGATTGTTTAATAACTCTAGGGGAAGAATATCTTGTACTATAAGATTTATTACATTCTTTTCAAAGTTTTTTATTAGAGAGGTAAATGGATTACCTAAATTATTTGATTTCCATGTAGATTGGTCTTAATTCTAATATTCACGCACCAATTTATTTTGGAATGGGCTAGTGAATAAGTGGAATGTAGACCTATTCTAAACTTAGAGCCTAACAAATCCTAGGAAGGTGTTCTTAGAGATCCATTCAAGATAAAAATAAGTGAAAAGAAAAAAATGAACCTAGACACAAGCAAGACTCTATAACTATATTCCATAGAAATTCATTACAAAGTATTACTACACATTAATCATAGATCTCCAAATTTAAGTAGTTGTGTTGAATGATTTAACATAAGATAAAAACTGGTCAATAATTCTTGTAAATTTAAATTAATTCAAAATTTCTTACAACATTTATTAAACTAAAAATATAGCATTATACATGAATCTTGTAATAATTATATTATATATATGTACTCTATCTAGGTTTAATGAAGATTTGTAATATTGGTCTATGCATAATGGTAGAAAAATAAAATACAAAAGTATTATTAAGGTGTTTGAAATATATTTCGTCTTTAAAATGAATTGGATCATTAGCCTTTAGAATTCAAATGAGTGCCTATTCCTATATCAAAGTTAGATCCTGAAAAAAACCTCAATTAAAAAGACAAACCTTACTTTAAAATGTGTCAAGTTTATTTGTCTCTATCTTATATAGCTTGTATCCTCAAGTAACCTTCTATTCTAGAGATACATTTCTAGCAAATAATCCACAAATAACTCAACTAGTTCATGTATTAAACTTTAATATTATTTTACCATAGTATAAAATTCATTATTAAATATAGTTTAAGTGGTTCTTAGATGCAAACTAAGAGAGAACCAACACAATAGGTAAGACCAATCTTCTTTTTTAGAGTTTGTCTAACCTTGAATCTCTTTCCTTCTTTTGTTTGAAATATTATTTCAAGTTTTTATTGATCTTGAACTCCCAAGCTTTGACCTTCCTCTAATCCTAAACCAATGGTATCTTTATGTTGTTTTTGTTTTCTTAACATTTCATTCATCTTGTTGGTTCTCTCATCAAACTTCTAATTGTTTTCTAAGTATTGCTTAACATTTTCAAGCTCTTTCACTAGAGAAACAATTTTTCCTTCAAGGTTCTTACACTCACTAGTTTTAGCTTCAAGATCAGATGTAGTACACTCAATTATCTTTTTGACTTCTTCTACTTCCAACTTTAAATTAGTGATAAGTTTGTTAGAAGTTTCTAAATCTGCAAAAACTTGAGTAAAACTTGAAAGTACCTTCTCCTTGAAATGTTTTTTCTATTGAAGTTTTTGTTCTAGTCTCTGATGTAGCCCAAAAACCTTAAGAGAAAATACTCAAAAAATACACATCAAAAATATTATAGAATTCAAATTCTTCATTAACTTCTCCAACTTACTCTGCTCTACAATGAAATAAAACTCCTACTTAATACAATTCCAAAAATTACCACATTTGGCAGATTTTTGGGAAAAAACAATTTTTTTTTCCATTTTTGGTCATTTTTAAAACTCACCCTATGAATCCCAATTTTTCCCAAGAAAATCTCCCAACTAAGGCAAGTCGAATTGCCAACTAATCCACAAAATCAGAAACATGATTTCGGATTTATTACAAAAACAAAACTAAAAAAACTGGGAAGAAATAGAAAAAGCCAATTTTGGAGATCAAGATGAAATTTTAGGCTCCCAAAAAATGGTCAAAATGGTCACCAACAGAGCTAGCTGAGTTGGAATTGCCATTAACTCTAGCTCACGAATCCGCCTATAAAATTTTAGCCAAAATCCACATCTGAGTCAAAGGTTATGACCCTCTGAGGCTCCTGCATCAGTCTCTGATTCTCTTTTCTGAGTTTCTTGATTGTATCCAGAGCACACAGTAGTTCACCTTCTAAATCAATCTCATGCTCAATATGTTTCTTTACGCACTTCTCATCAATATTTGAGGAAGACTCATTTAACACTTCAAGACTTGACTTGACTGAAGTTTGTGTTATAACCTTTTTCTTTACATCATTATTTTATCTATTTCCTTTGCTTTTTTCCATATCCACACTCCAATACCAGGAAATTCCTAAATTTTGTTTTAGGATTTGGCTCTGATACCAATTTTTGGAGTGAAGTAGACATTGAGATGGTGGGGGTTAATCGGTATCTAACAAAATTCATCAGTTAAAATGAACTTCTAATTTATTTGTTTAAACAAAAATGAAATAGAACTAAAATGAGCATCTATTTAAGAAAAAACATGACATAAAATTGACACAAAGAATTGTTGTGAGTGGAAAACCCTTCGGATAAACAACCACTTGAAATGCCTCATTGACTTAATCTAAAATATCTTTTACACTCTCTCACTTGGAAAAAAATGATGTCTCATTGACAAATATAACCTCACTAGTTATAGGCCTCACTGGAAAAAATCTCTATGGTCCTAATGACCAATCATCAAAGAATAGAAGAAATACTATTTCAGGGGATTACCCTAAATCTCAATGAATATCCTTTACTAAATATATTGTTTCTTGAGACTCTAAAACAAGGGGTGCATGTACTATTATACAAAAGAAACCAATCAGAAAAATGTGGTTATGTTATGAATGCTTACATATAGACCATGCAATATGACAATCAAGTTGTTATTTGTAAAATTTATAATCCAATATTAGTTCTTGTTAACCAAAATATCTAAGTACAAATTTTACAAATATATCATGTAATGATTCATATCGTTGTTTGATTTTCAACAAAACTCTTTTCACAATGTATTAATCTCAAAATGATGTTTCTTTTCTAATCAAGGATATATCATACAATGCCTTATGTTTATCTGTCAAAACATGTATTTATGAACATGGTGCAGGTTCTACATATCATTTACTATCTCATTTCAGATGGCCCATTGAGAAACCACAACTTCCTACCAAAATTTCTCATTTGACTTTTATAGTTACAAAAAAAAACTTTGATGCCAGAAGAAAAAAAGTAAAAGAAATACCATGATAGACTCTTCTTACAAACTAGGATTTTTGTAAAAGAACAATAATAAAAAACATTTTCCCTTCCAAGAAAACGTATGAATTTATAAATAAAGAATGCAATTGATAAGGGCTATAGATCATACTCAAGGTTGACAAAAAAAATATTAAGACTCTAAAAAAAAATTTGATCAACAAAGTTATCCTATGAATATGTAGTAATTGTTGGGATTAATAGGAAGTATGTACTAAGAGAGGAGGGTTGAATCAGTACCTCTAAAACATTTATATCCCTTTTATCAATTAACCTTTGTAATCAATTATATATCCATTCAATTTGATTTAAACTATCTTGTTGTGAGTTATATCAATTTATAACATTAACATACATGTGAACATTCACAGAAAAATTCATGAAAGTAAATTGACACATAACACAAGATATGATATCACAGAAAACTCCTATGAGGAAGTAAAAATTGCGGTGATGATGGCACCAACAAAATCTCCACTATCTATAGATTGGAAGGGGCTGGTTAAGGCTTACAATTTGATCAGTTCTGATGATCTACCCTCTTAGGAGTATCAGTGGAGACCTATTAAAATATACTCTGTTAAGATCTTTAGAAACACTCTTGAGTGTGCACTTGCTTAAGAGATTTGTTGTTGGATGGTTAAATACACCTTCCTTGAAAGGATTTTTACACTTTGCTCCACTTTTTGGAATGATAGAAAATTATAAATTGACCTGGTAAATGCAATATCCTATTGCTGATACAGATCCTATTTGGTTCACATAAGAAGATTATTGCCTTAATTGTGATTGAATAATACCTCTGATTCTCGGTATGTTGTGTTCTTCATTCTTGCTAACCAAATTCATCCTTTCGTTCATCTTTACTAATAGATAGTTGTTCTTCAGTTTCTTCCTGCTATCCAACTTCTTCATCTTTCTCAATGTCTTCCTCAGTTGTTGATACAATCTTCTTGAGATTATTTACCATCTTGTCTTTCTTCTTTACAATTTTCTTCACAACTAGGCCAAATTTTATTCTTGTCTTGGCCTCTTCATAAGTTCCAAATTTTGATTTCTTCTTATCCAATGGTTCATTGATCAAGGCATCAATTTCCTTAGTATCAAGATCAATGTTGATCTCATACTCTAATCATTGCAACTATGTTATCCTCGATACAACAGACTTAATGTATGTATTGTCAGTGTCAACCATGAAGCATATCTCATCCTTATATTTTTTAATGAGTTTCTCGGGGATTCTTACCCTCTTTTTCATTTGGCCTTTGAATACGTTAAAGAAATTCATCCATGACTGTCTTGAAGTTATCACCCAGTGTACCTATGTGCTCACTAGTTTGCATGGTGACCACTATGGTGCTGTCCCATTTAACATCTCCAACCGACAGGAATATTTAGTCAAAATAAAATAAGATAGACATTATTAGTGATCCAAACTTACAAGTGTTTGACTTTGCATTCCTGATACTCTTTAGGTTGTCCTTCAACTAATTCAGGAGTATCTTAGATATGTTTAATTGTGTCCCCTTCTTTACAAGTTTGAATGCTCTATCCACTGCACCTGACGCTATGTTTTTTAATCTACTTTCTTGGAAGAATTTATAGCCCAAAACACATGCACCGAGCTTGATCTCATCATCTATTAATGTTGTAACTTATAGTCCTCTGCCATCCCATTTGGCTCCAGTCACCTTTTCGGTCTTGGCATTCGATGGATGCTTTAGTGCCTTAAATTTATTGGTTATCCAGTAACCGGTGACTGCATGAATGACATCTTAGGTTATTACCTTTGGTTCATCAATCCATAGCTTTTTTTTATGCATTTAGCTTAGCACTAACCGAATCCATCCAATTTTGAAAACCTTTGGAAACATTAGAGCATTGGTGAGCCCTTTCACTTCAATGTTCTTGTGCACTTCCTTAAGTGTTCCATTGTCATTTCATAGCTTCTTGTACCCTTCATCAACCTCTGATATTCCAATATCTGCAATCTTGTAGTGTATGAATGATCGAACATCTTCAACAAGTAAAACCCTTGCCGAAATGCATGAAAATGCACCAACATCATCAATTTGTGAGGAAACCTCAGGATGGATCTTATATTTAGGTTCCTCACATGCCATGTTCTTGATGAGCTTGAACTCATCTTTCTTTCCATTCTTATATTTCATGGTTGGTGAAGTTGAGGACATTTTTAGATATTTAGGACTTTTGTGTATTACATAAAAATAGAATTGTCAGTCTTGAAGAAATTTCTTTTTATGTTTACAAAGATTCCTGATCATCTTGGGAGTGTTGTGTGTTGAGTCATGATCAATCTATAGCTTAGTTTCTCTTTGCTCCAAAATCACCTTTGGTCGCTCTTCTTTGGGTGTTGTGAACAAATGAGTTATTCTGATGCCCTATTTATAGTTCTTTCCCCTAAATAAGTGCCATAAATGCTTACCAACTTCTCAGTGTATGAAGATTGAGTTCGTTGGTGAAGACTTACTTCCTTCAGTGACACTTAAAACATTTTGGAGCAATTGTTGTTCACTTTTCTTTTACCGACAAGTTTCTGTATCTCTGGCAACTTTTGATTTGCTTGTTTACCAACGAGGCTCAGTTTGTACTAGTAACTTTGATTTAAATCAATACTTCTTGGTAAGTATTTTAAATCTTAGCTTTGAGTGTATACCAATGGTTTTCGATATATATGCGCAAAAGCATAGTTGTCTCATATTTTACCAAGTAATACCATGATGCATCTTTCTTATGATAATTTGGCATTATATCAATATACTATGGAACTGATGTAAAGTAATAGCTTGGGGTAATGCAATTCCATACTTACTTGTTCTTCTTAAGTGGGGACGGTGATGTCACCAGATCCATTGGATGGGGTGTCACCATTTACATTTATCAATCCATATTCATCATTGCTTGAAGCTTTTCTCCATATTTTGTCTCGTGCCCTTCGGATGTCTTGAATGGTGTTTCCATTGGGATATGTGCTTGTTTCTGTCATTCGCTCTCTGTAGTCTTTCTTGAGATGACCAACTTTATGATAGTGTAAGAATGCCACTCTAGGGTTAGTCTGGCCTCTAGACTTTCTAGTCCACTATCTCATACAGTTTGCAGAAATGTGACCATATCTTCCACATGTTGTACATTTTTTCCAATTATTGTAGTCCCATACATATTGATTACCGACTCTCTTCGGGCTATAAGAAGTTTCTTGACCTTTAGGATTCCATGCTTGCCTTTTATTTTTCCAGCATTCAAGAGTTGTGTGCCCATTCATTTTGCATGTAGGATAGTATTTGTCCATATAGGTTTCCTTCTTTGGTTGTTTCATCTCAAACTTACATGCATATGCTTTATGTCCTTTCTTGTTACATTTATAACAAAATCCTATGAATAAAGGTGTAGATTTAGGAATACCTTTCATTTTTCCTCTGCATACATTTGATGTATCACCTTGCTTTCCACAGTGATTGCATGTAATCTTTATTGGTCTTGAATTTGTGTAAACATTCTTTGGAGAATCTTGATTTGATGATTCTCCATTCTCGGTAAAACCTAGACTGTTATTGTTGTTGACTTTTCATTGTTCTTCAAGAAAATCATCCATTCTTTTATTTCTTTCTTCAGCCTTTTTGATAATTTCATTATGTTGTTGCTGAATTCTTATTTCATGTTTCAAATTTTCATTCTCATCCCTCAGTTCACCCATAGCTTCTATTCTTTCAATGAGTTCAACATTTAATCTGTTTGCCTCTTGACTCATAAGAATAATCTGATTTGAAATCTCATGGTGATGCTCTGTAAGTCTTTGTATTTCAGACTCTTTTTTCTTGTATCTTTTATGTGATCTTTCTTCTATCATCATTATCTAGTGTTCTTTCTTGCTCATCTTTCCTATAATTCTTCATGACATCAATCATCCTTATCATCTATGTCTCTTGACCAATTTTCAAAGATTTAACTTGTCTAGCCAGATGTAGATTTATTGCAGTTAGATTGGTGATGCTTTCTTCAGATGAATCTGATGCTTTCCTTGTAGTTGATCATGAAGACTCAAAGAAATCTAGTATCTCTTCCTCATGATAATCTATCTCATTACAGAAAGATGCCATAATATTTTTTTCATCTAGCAGTTGTCTCATGTTCATTCTAGCTTCTTTATACTGTTCAGAGGACATCTAAATTTAAATATTTTTGTTCTCAATATTTTTATCAAGTCTGTACTTTTCCATTGTATGAACTTTTCTCTTAAGCCTTTAAGCTTTCCAATAAGATACTTATCTCTGATACCAATTGTTCAGATTAATAGGAAGTATGTACTAAGAGGGGAGGGGTGAATCAGTACATGTAAAACTTTTATATCCCTTTTATCAATTAACCTTTGTAATGAATTGTATATCCATTCAATCTAATTTAAACTATCTTTCTGTGAGTTATATCAATTCATAACATTAACATACATGTGAATATTCATAAAAGTATATTGACACATAACACAACATATAATATCGCATAAAACTCCTGTGAGGAAGTAAACACTATGGTGGGGATGACACCCACAAAATCTTTACTATCTGCAGGTTGGAAAGGGTTGGTTAAGGCTTACAATTTGATCACTTCTTATGATCTACCCTATTAGGAGTATGGTGGAGACCTGTTGAAATCTACTTTGTTAAGATCTTTAGAAACATTGTTGAGTGTGCACTCAGTTAAGAGATTTGTTGTTGGTTGGTTAAATCTACCTTCCTTGAAAGGATTTTTACACTTTGCTCCACTTGTTGGAATGATAGAAAATTACAAATTGACCTGGTAAATGTAATCTCCTACTACTGATATAGATCCTATTTAGTTCACATAAAAATATTATCACCTTAATTGTGATTGAATAATACATTTGATTCTCGGTATGCTTTGTTCTTTGTTCTTGCTAACCAAATTCATCTTTTGTTGTCCCTATTCTTGAAACTCTCAATGTGATCCATACATGTGCTCATCTGATATATTCATTTTATCCTCTCTCCTCACATCATCTATTTCATCCATAATAAGGAATGATTACATCATCTATTTATAGATGGATTGACTTCATCAAGTTTTGATAAAAACAATGTTAACTCTAAGATCAGGTTTTACAAATTATACCTAGATCTCTTAGTCTATGTGTTTTAAATTAGTTAGACTGATTAAAGCACTTACATTCATGTATCTTGTTCCTAAAGAAATGGATTTAAAAAATTAAATATCCTATAAATAGAATACACTTTCTTTATCTGACGTGGAAGTCAGATCCATTTTTTGCGGGCTGCAACTAACTTTCGGTTCTATTTGTCGGTCATGCTTGACTCTCCTTCAGTTTTCTTCTGTCAGTTGTACTATATCTATCTTGATTTCCTACACTGTAACTTGCATATCATGTTCCTCTATCAGGTTCCACTTTATCTTTTTGTCTTTTGAGTTCGAGTTTACACACTAACTTGTGTCATCGGTTCTCTTTGCACTTAGTTATCTCCGGTGATATCTTAGTATCTGATCTTTGGTTTTCTCATGTCCTATCTTTCGGTGTATGATTACCAAAAGTGTAGTTTTCATACTAATAAAAAATTAATTTTATCAGTCTCCCCCTTTGACATTAGTATCAAAAATTGATATGTACAAAATACTAGCAAAATGTTAAGTATATAAAACATATATAATCCTTAGTCATTTAATGACTCCCCTATGTATATGCCGATATAATTGTACATATGATGTCTTTCCTTATACATATCATTTTCATCATACAACTATATCATATACATATCATATTGACCATTTTCCCATTTGAATGAATGAATGTACATATCATCATTTTCCCTTTTTCTATTTTGTACTCTTCATTTTTCCCCTTTTTTGATATTAAGGGCAAATGTCTTTACCTTATAGCTTATAAAAAATATGGGAATGTGAATAATTCATGTCTCCCATCATTTTTTCCCATTGTTCTTTGAGGTTCTCCAGAGCCATCTTCTCAAGTGTAATCTTTGAGTGCATATCATAGATGTTGTCTACCACAAACATCTCTGGGGTTGCTATTAGTTGCCTTGCAGAATTGATGTGTTGTTGGAGCACTGCTAGGTTTGGCAGAAGTTGAGCTTGAAGCTTAGCTACTTCTTCCCTAAAATGTGTTTCTGTCTCCCATATCTTTTTCCTTAACCTTTTTATCTCAATAATCTTGTCATAATGCAGTTTGACTGGATTGTCTCCATCGATGGTTAAGCTTTGTGCAGTATGTGCTAGAATGATATCCAGCTTTGCATTGTTGTCACTATTTTCCTTAGTGAACTTTTCTATTATGCTCAATTTTTGAATTAAGGCTATAGCTTCAGGTATGGCTGGAAACAATTCAGATATGAATTTTGATAGCTTTACCTTATTAACTACCACTTCTTGGCTGATGTTCTCTATGAGCTTCTGTTGGTTCTTCATCTCAGCTCTCTCCTCTATTGCCTTCTCAACATAAATGTTTTGAGTTGTGATTGCATCAGTGAGGGTAGCTAATTTATCAAGTATTGGCTTTCTTTGATCAATATCAACATCGGCACTATTTGATGTAGTATGTCCCATGTTGTCTCTAGTACCATGGAGTCCCTGTGTTGTTTCTTCAGCTTCTCTTACAATGCCTTCCTTTGGCATATCTCTCCATATTCTTGTAATGCTTCCAAGTGAAGTGTTGAGGGGTCACAATTTGGTATTTCTATTAGTTCATCCAATGTGAACTAAAACTTGTTCTTCTTTGTTTTATTCTTCTTCTTTTGTGACTCAGTATTATGTAACACTACTACCAATTTATCAGCCTTCTCTATTGTGCTTGATGAAGGGACCTATTATGCTTGTTTCTTCTGCTTGGCATCCATTTCCGCTTGTCGGGTGTCTGCAGACGTCTCCACATGAACACCTTTACATCATCGGTATTACTCTTGTCATTTTCCTCAGGAGTACCATATTTTGGTTTGTCTCCTTCATTGGTGTCATTTTCTTCATTAGTATTGGTTTCTACATTCTTTTCTTGAGGATCTGCATCTTTTTCCTTATCTCCTCCAGTAACCTTATTTGTGTTGGTTACATCTTGAGTATCTTCGATGGCTTGTTGAACATCGGTGTAATCTTTGATTGGTTCTTCCCTTGCATCTTTTGGATTATCCTTCTCATGTGATTTTCTCAATTGTAGCATGATATTGATATCTTGTATCAATATTGGCAATTTATCTAGAATTTTCACCTGTGCAGTATCAACTGTTGTGTCTTGCTCATCATTTTTGTCCTTTTTAGTAGTGACATCTTCATCCTTGTTCAATTCCTCTACTGGGTCATCGGTAATGTCTATAACATTAGTGTCCACATTGTTTTCATTTGTGGTGTCTTCCCATGTTTCATCTACAACATCTGCAGTCTTGTTGCATGTTGTATCATCTTCTTCTTTATCTAACTCAATGGATGTTTCATCTTGAGTTTCCTTGTCAACATATTGTTGTTGAAGGTCTTTATCGGGGCTATCCTCCTTAGTAGGTCTATTCATAATCTTGCACCATTTCTTATGGTTGTCTTTCTCAAGCTCTATAAGCATTCCTTCAAGGAGTTTGTATGCTCTTAGTGTCGATGAGAAATCCTATTTTTACTTCTCCACCGTCTCATCGATTTCAACCTTCTTTGATTCAGGTGAGATGAGAGAAACAAGTACTCTCTCTCTTATCTCTTTCTCATTTTTCAAATAAAATGTCGAACGGTAGTATAATCTATCCAATAGATCCCTTGGTATATAACTACCTTCAAATTGTGCTGGTACATATTTGAAGTTGTACATTTTTGCTATCATGGCGTCCTCAATTTTATTCTGATCTTCTAGATTTAGTTTTGGCCATCTTCTAATGTTTGGATCTCTAATGGGTCTAGAATTTGTAATATATACATAAATGTAATCAATAGAGTAAGGTTCTTTTACCTTGACATTTCCGGCTTCAACAACTTCATCCTACTCACTGTCCTCTATATCCTCTTGGGTTCTTATGAATTTCCTTCATCTTTTGTTTTTCCCTCTTTTCGGTGTGGGAGTTTTCCTCTTATAAGTCCTAACCTTTCCTTTCTTTAGAGGTGAAGGAGTATAATAGTTTGATGTTTGGCTTCTTGTCCTAGAAGTAGATGTTGTCCTTGGACTTTTAGTTGGTGGAGGAGGTGGTGAATCTGACTTTAATTCCTCGGAGTCATCCTTTCCTTCATCTTTAGCAAAATATAGTTGTTCGTTGGTTTCTTCCTCCTGTCCAACTTCTTCATCTTTCTCAATATCTTCCTCAGTTTTTTATAGAACCTTCTTGAGATTATTTACCATCTTGTTTTTTTTCCTGACAATTTTCTTCACACCTAGGCCAGAATTGATTCTTGTCTTGGCCTCTTCATAAGTGCCAAATTTTGGTTGCTTCTTATCCAATGGTTCATTGATCAAGGCATCAATTTCCTTAGTATCAAGATCAATGTTAATCACATACTCTAATGGTTGCAACCATGTTGTCCTCGGTACATCAGACTTAATGTATGTATTTTCAGTGTCAACCATGAAGCATATCTCATCCTTATATTATTCAATGAGTTGCTCATGGATTCTTACCCTATTTTGAATTTAGTCTTTGAATACATTCAATTATTCCTTCATAATTGTCTCAAAGTTATCACCTAGTGTAGCTATGTACTCACTGATTTGCATGGTGACTGGTTTGGTGCTGTCCCATTTAACATCTACAACCAATGGGAATTCTTCTTCAAAATAAAAGAAGATATACATTATTACTCAATGCGCGCACAAACATCAGTTCATATGTATTCAATAGCAAGGGAAAAGAAGGTCATTAATCTACTTAAAATATTAGAGCAAGGGACATAAGAAACATACAACATAAAAAGTACTAAATTAGAGGTCGAGAGACCAAAAACAACATTGCTAGAATCCTTCTTTCTTCATTAATGGTGTTCCAGCATCACTAGTGAGTACATCAACAACTCTAGGGGAGAATCTATCTACTGGAAGCTTCTAAATAATAAGGAGCATTGGGCTCTACAATTACTAGAAATTAAAACTAAAAATGTTATAGCTATGGACTGCAAAATCATCAATTTTTCCCCCCTTTGGAATGAGGTCAGACTTCTTATTTATACACATGTTTTCCCTAAAACTAACCTAACTTACCTTTACACTCAACCAATAAAATACAATTTTTGGTGGCCAGTACTACTTGCACCATGCTACAACAACCTTGAGAAGCACAAAGGTCTAACATATCAGAAGAATAAGACAAGAAGGGAGGTATGGAAGAATCAGACTCGAGAAGAGAGCTAGAGAGAGAATAGAAGAAATCTGATCCCTTAGGGATCGAGGCTACATGCCTCATTAATGGAAAAGTGGCTCACTATCTCTGATGCGCTAGGTTTTATGTTGGAGTAGTAGCTTGGGAAGACCACCTATCAGAACCTTCTTGTTAAGCCGACGTGCCTTGCTAGAATCACCCACTTCCTGACATCATTATTAACTGCTTGATGGTGACTGGTCAAGTCCAAGGAACCTGGACGCGGGTCACCAAAAGAATACAAAACTTTAGATTTTGAATTCTGGGATCCAGGAGTTTATGCTCAAAGAATAATGAATACAAAATCTTCTCGGCTCATAAAAATCTCCAGACTCCGGAGAACCTTATGGGCCCTTACTATTTTTGAACGCTTCTAATACTTGGCTTACAGCTTCTTTATCTATGCCTCAGATGCTATCCCACTAGCCATAGACAACCTCTAATCTTTCTTTGATTTCTCTGGCCCCATTCCAGAATTCATCTACCATCTTCATGGCATCATGTCCATAGATCATCATCTTGGATAATCTTGATAACCTGCTCTGGTCAAAATATCTGGCAACTGGATACAAGGATTCCATTTTTTCATCAAATTTGCTGAGGACGTAGTCCTCAAGGGTGCATTCTCGGTGGTTAAGGGATCAACTTGCAATACCCTAATCACAAATTCTAGAAATAGGCCTATTGGATATTGGGCCGTGATCACCTTCTCTTTTAAGGCCTTAACTAGTTCCTTGCACACCTTGATTTTGAGGCCAAGTCTAGAGTACTGGGCCCAAAGAGAAACATATGATTCATCTCCCAAAATTCCTGCCTCTTTGACGACTTCTTCTCCTGAGTTGAAAACTTCCTCCAACCCAGCCTTCCATTTTTCATACTTCTCCAAATCATGCTCCCATACAATAGCGGAGCCATTCGCCTGATTGTGGAGAATGTTGTTCTGGTAAAGATCTGGGAGGGACACCACTAGAAATTATCTTATGGTGGCTATCTACTCGGTGACCCACTCATCCATAGCCTACGCCTTCTTCTTCATGGCCCAAAGAGAATCCATGTTGCCCTGTGCAAGCGGCAATCTAGAGCCAGAAGTTTCTGGGTGGATCTTGGCCAGAGGATGTGTAATTTCTACTAAAAGGGTGAGGAGATTTGCATTGGTTTCTCTTTCTTCCTAAAACTTCTAGCCTTGTTTGATGTATCAGGCCTCTATTTCTTTGGTGACCTCTCTTAGTAGATCTAATTCACCATGCTTATCTCTTCTCCCCAGTGCCACTTCCATAATAGTGTAATCTTCAGGCCTTACAACCGCTGCATCTACATCTCAAGGAGGTGTTGTGATTGTCACAACTGTGCTTCTTTTTGGACCAGTCTAGAGGGTATGGACTATTCATGACTTCTTGGGCTTCTGAGCCTCTACACTTTGGGCCATAATCTCACCCAAGGAGAGAGGAACACCTATTTCTACTACCATGGCCTCTCTTTTTCTTGATTCCACCAGCTATTGGGGCGGATGGGGTAGATTTTGTATTAAGACCTGAGTATATGGATTCTCTTTAGAATCTAGTGGCACATTCCTAGAATGTACAGTGCCATCAAGCTCTTGTCCTTTGGCTTGTTCCTGTTATTTCTCCTTCTCTCTGAAGGCCTCAGTATTCACCGCCATGTTGGCCTTTTCTTTTGTGATATCTGGGGTTTCTTCTCCACCGACATTGACATCACCTGTATTTTAAGGGATTTCCCTGCTCTTCTCTGCATTAGTTACTTAAACATTTATGTCTCCAAGGATTTCCCCAACCTTTTGCTCCTGTTGTTCTTTAGCCTCATCAATTTCATCTGCCACAAAATCCTTTTCTATTGGAACATCTTCTGGAAGTAGGTGAGGTCTCTGGCCAAAATTTAACAATGTTGCTACCTTTACCACCTCAGACGTCATCAAAATCCCCATGTGGGTAGAGGAATCATAAATATTTTCAAGTTCAGGAGAATCCAAAATAACATCGATTGGAGGCATGTCTGGCATATTGGGGCTAGTGACTGCGCTGGGAGTAGGAGTCACCCTCTACTTCTTCTTCCTCATTAATGGGACCTCGGTATCTAAAATACTTGTATACCTCACCTCAGTGAAAGTCTATCTACTCATCATTGTGGCCAATGATAGGGATCCCACCAGACAAGCAGTATTGGAAAGTTGACTTCCTAAGGAAGCAAGGCTTATTTTGTGTTGTCAATCATGGCAACAAATTCATACTAAGTTTCTGTCAAAGATAACTTAAGAGATAAAATGACTAAGTACAGAATATAGAGCAGTCAGACAGATACCGTGATCAGCACATTAGTGCACATGCTAGAAAGCACACCAGAGCATGTGTGCTTAGGTATATACTCTATGATGTATATACATGCTATACGCAAGTGCGCAAAGTATAGAACATCAGTATAGAAAATACACAGATAGATTAGTACACTGCAATCCAGGAAATAGACCAGAATATAGAGCACAAAAGTTGACTACTATTTTGGTCAGTGTGTATTATTCTGTGATGCTAAGGCTATACGCCTTTAGTTATAAGTTTTTTATGATGTAATTAATGTTGTTGGAAACACACTTGAGCTGACTTGTTTAGAAGCATTGTATATTTTGTTAAGAGGCCGACTATGTGTTATGTTTTAGGTCGCGCCTATTCATTTGTAAAGATATAAGTATGTAATGTATTGTTATGTTACAGGGCATAAGAGAAGTTTATTATTGTGTAAGAAGAAGTTACAAAGGGATAGTATAATGAATTTGGAAGATGATATAGCTCGTTAAAGGAGTAAGAGCATCCATGCATACACAAAACTAATCAGACAACAGTGTCACTACAGCAGTTCATTTTTTATATAGTGCATATCAACATTCAGAGGGTTGTAGCCTTCTTATTATATGGGCAGTGAGCCTAGGTCGTGAGCCATACACCCCTAACAAGATTTTTGTAAAAGACTCCTAACAGGGTCTGACCTTTAACCAGGTCATTGTACTCAAATTGTAAAGACTGCTTCTAACAGGGCAAAGGAACTTTAATAGGTTCATTATACCTAGTACAATATTTTATGGGTACTAATCCCCACCGGAGTTTTCCTCTGATCAAGGTTCTCCGTAATCATATCATTTTTTATGTGTTCTTGTGTTATGATTCTTTGAATGCACTTTTGATATATGTTTAGTTAGCTGAAATATAATTAATTGATAAACACTGATTCAACCCCCCCCCCCACTCTCAAGGTTTCTAACAATTGGTATCAGAGCTTTTGTCCTCAAAAAGAAAGTTTAACCACTTGAGGAGATCATGGAGTCAACTGAAGAAAAACATTTGAAAAAGAATCTTGAAGTAGCTCTTGAAGATCTTGACAGATCAGAGAAAGAAAATGAAGAACTAAGATTGAAAAATGATGGCTCTCAAATACTTATTAAAAGACTTAGAAAACATCTGAAAGATTGTTCTAGAAGTGATTTAGGAAAAATGTTCAAAAACCTTAATGAAGAGAATAAATCTCTAAAGGATAAACTTTAAGATCTGGAGGAACAACTTACAGATAGCCAGAACACCATTGAAGACAAGATCAAAGAAAGCAAACAATTGGAAGATGAACTTTTGTAGGAAAACATAAAAGTCTTGGAATTGGAAAACATGAAGAAGAAGTTGGAATCTGAATTAACAGAAGCAAAGGATAAGATTGATAAACTCCACACAAGTTCTGATTTGAATCAATCCCAGCTCAATGCGCAAATAAAAAAAGGGAACACTACTGGTCTTGGATTTGGTACAGCACAAGATGAAATTAAATCATCACAAGAGAAAGAAAAAACACTTGAAGCATCTTCGAAAGCTAAGAAAGTTGAAGATACTACAAAGGTTATATCTAAACCACCTAAAAGGGAAATCAGACAAGTTAACAGAACTTTCTATGCATGCAATAAACATGGGCATTTGGCAAGAGATTGCAAAGAGGTAAGACCTTTTAATGGTTATTGTTTCTCTGGTAATAAATTTATTCACAGGGCTATACATTGTAGAACTCATTCACAACAAAATCAAAGAAGAATGAATCAAAACAATAAGAGAAATCAACCTCAAAAGAATTTGCAGAACATTACATGTTAGATATGCAACTACAATGGACACACATCAAAATAATGCAGCATGATGAAGAAAAACATCAAACCTCCTATCATTTGTCACACATGTGGAAAGGCTAGACATATCACAAGGTTTTGCAGATCCAAAACTCAGAAACAAGAAGATCCCAAAAAGTCTCTATTTGAAGAGAAAGGAGAAGTCAATTTTGTCAAAGAAAATGAAGATTCAAGCAAAGTTTGGGTTGAATTAAAGAAGGACAAAGATGTTGACAAAGTAGTTGATGCATCCACAGTGGACGCACCCTCTACTTCTGCCTGAAAAGACCTTCTTGGTATTAGGGGGAGCTATTCTAGCTCAGAACCCCTACGTGGTTGGTATACTCACATTAGAGTATGTGCCTTTGGATTCATGATTAAAAGCTCAGATTATAGCTATATGCATTCATGCATTATCTAAATTGCATCAGGATCAAAGTTTGAAAATCTCTTTGTATGGTTGTAAGCATTAAATGCAGCAGAGTGTATAAAAATAAATTTGTATTTGATCATTATCACATTTAAATTCAAAGAGAAAGAAATTGAAAAGCATTGGAGCACTAAGACATCCAGGTATGAAGGCATAGCAGTTTGAAAGTTGGAACGAATAGTTAATCAGTTTGAAATGAAGCCCTAGCCATCGCGCCCTTTCAGAATTTCATGAAAACCCTACTTAAACAATCACCAAGTATGTACTGGTGACCCCAGTTGTATTTGATGTAGCAGAAAGGAAGAGATTCATATTTAAGAAGCATCCATTCAAGTCTATATTGGATGATGTGGAAGGAGCTTTCTCTAAAACCCTGATTGGCGTTGTTCACATGGAAGATATCTATGTGTACATATACTGCAAGAAGGAATCACTAGGAGATGATAATATAGCTTCTCACATGGAATCAATGCTAAATAAGGACTTCACATTCAAAGATGAGTTCGCGCACCTACAAGATAACCCTATTATTGAGTATTCAAATGCGCATGAGTTTGAAGAACCAGAATGGGTAAAAATCTTGTTGAGAAAAATTGATGATGATCTATTTTGGCTTGGTGATGTCCGTGTCTGTATCACCGTAAACCTAATCCATCAGTTGAATGGAATTTCAATGACTGGACCAGTATTTCCCACTGGTAAAGATGTTAAGAAGTAGATTGAGAAATTTTTCTTGTCAAGAAGTGACAGGAGTGGTATGACAGTAGACCCCATCAAGGAGGATGATATTAAACTCATGACAATGATACTAGGTTACAAGTTCCAGTAAGCAAGAAGGTTGAATAGTGTATCTATAGCAATAGTACTCGCAGAAATTAGAATAGTAAAGGATAACACACAATAAAACCTTTGTGAGATCTTGCGTGATTAGTTGATTGAAAATATTAGAATCATCAAACATGATAAAAACAAAACATTTAGGTTTGGATCTATGATCATCTATTTGTATCACCACATAGTAGGAAAGGTTGCAAACCTCTATCTCGACAAAGGCAAACCTAAAATGACTCAATTATCTCTCAAAGCCATAGTATAAAGAAGTGCAAGAGATAAAATGGATATGGACATAATGATATTCAGGGTTAAAATGTAGAGTCAAACTATTTGAGAAGATAGTTGACAAGTACAGGGATACAATATGCTTTATGGTTGAAACAAATTGCACATCCATGGAGGCTGTTGAGCCTAGAACTAAGTGAATTCATCCACCAGGGTATGAAGTTAAAGACCATGTGTTAGAAGGATATGCGCAGGTCTTATTGTCAGCACCTATAGACCCCAATGAACCTAGATGGGGAACATACAGAGAAAAGACTGATGAAGTGGATATTGAACTAAAAATTACTGTTAATAAAAGGAAAGCATCCAGAACTACATCTGACATACTAAAAGCTCATGGAGTCACTCGAGAAGATTTGAATAAGGCAAAAGAATCCAAAATTACTAAAGTTAAGATTAAGAAGAATGATAAATCTTGGAAGAAGAAACAAAAGAAAAATGAGGAGAGTACATCTACGCCTGCTACCACCATTGACTTGGATACATATCCACTTTCTATTCCTAGAAAGAAACGTAGAGGAAGGAAACAAGCTGCCATAGGTCATCCATCTTCAAGAACCACAAGGAGCACTACAAAGAATACACAAGCACCTCCTGAGGTAGGTTTCAAACCAAGCTTGAACATATTGAAGAATAGGATTATAAATGAACGTAGATTGGATACACTTTCAAAGGTCTATGACAAATATAAATAAGTTGATAAGACAGAAATACATTACATGATCATATCTCATATGATCAAGTTTAAGAAATTAGTTCTTGAACTTAAGACAGTGATACCAGATAACTTATGGAATGTATTGGAAATTATGAAAAGACATGCTATTGAGGAAGAAATGAAGATTATAGAAGAAACTCTGGATACTCTTCTCCCTGTTTGTTCACATGATGAGAAGGCTATTTTGCTAGATCTTGTAAAGCCTCATCTCTGTAGTAAGACAAGTACTTTACAGATAATGAACAAGGAATATGAACAGGTTGCAAAGGAGACTAAAAAGGCATTTGCACAAGTCTTTATGTATAGACACATGTATCCACCAATGACACCTACAACAAAAGTTACTCCAGCTCCTCCTAACCAGGATACAACTCCAGTAATTCAGATTGCACCCATGACAGGTCCATAGGTATCTGCGCCCACAGTGACAATAACTACCGAGAAAACTAAAGACACAGAGGACACTATAGTGATTGATGATGTAAATATTTCTATGACAACTTAAGATAATGATATGGATAATGTTGATGAAGCCTTTGATAACACCTAAGACATCAACATTGATAATACATCTTTACAACAGGATGGAGTTCCTTTGATTGATCCAATAGATTTGGATAAGGAGAAAGACACTCAAGTTGATGAGTCACCAGTTAAAGAAGTACATATCCAAAGTGAATGTGTAGACACAAGTTAGAATACTATTCTGCCACCATCCACCTCATTGTTGTCAAGGTTAACTCCTGATTCAGAAAGTTTTGACACATGGGAAGAAGAAGACCTCATTAAGATCAGTGTCCTTGCCATGGAAAAGGCAAAGGAGAAACATGCGATGAGGAACCCATGCTTTGTTGAATCAATAAACATTTTGAATGAGTTAGTTCCTGCTGATAATAAAGTTGCAAAACGTTCAAACTATTGAACATGTGGATAGTGTACTAACAAACTTCAAGTAACACTTTACAAGCTTAGTAAAGACAACTACTAAGATTGCAGAAGATGAGTATAAGAAGGAAAGATTGAATGAAGTGGTGAAAATTTTTACCTTGGATCTGAACTCTCTGAAGATTGGACAGTCTATACTGAAAGAGTTGGCAGAAAAAGGGAAGAAAGTTATAGCAAACTGCATGGATAGAGTGAAGCTTACCTCTGAGCACAATAAAAAGATAGCTAAAGCTGAAGAAATGGCGGACAACATAAGAAAATCTATTGAGAATTCCACGCAGGACATGAACATATGCAATAACATCTACCAACGACAACGGGACAAAATTGAGAAGGCAAAGATTGAAATAAGCAAGATAAGAGTTAGACAAACTCAGTTGAGAAATGCACTTGCACCTTCATTAGCAGTTCTTATTGAGAATATAAAATAGATAAATGACACAATGCAAACTTATGATTAAGGTCCTTGCTTGGATCTAGTGCAAATGGAGAAGTTAACATATTCTTTATGCAAGCATCTCCAAACAGTTGATGCCATGAAAGTATTCTGGCAGAAAGAGATTCAGTCTCTTCAAGTTATGTACCCGGATGTATATATAAAGTAAGTATGAAGAATTATAGTTTTTTGCACACCTTTGTCATTCATGTCAAAGGGGGAATAGTATAGAATGTGGATATGCAGAGTAGTATATATGTATATATCATTAAGCTATGATATACAATCATTTTTGAATGAAGTCATTTTGAGTAACTTAGCCACATTCCTTTGTTACCATAAAT
Source organism: Thuja plicata (assembly GCA_018584345.1). Lineage (NCBI taxonomy): Eukaryota > Viridiplantae > Streptophyta > Pinopsida > Cupressales > Cupressaceae > Thuja > Thuja plicata. The sequence continues at coordinate 1,307,617 of MU226275.1, read as the reverse complement.
GACAAAGGGGGAGATTGTTGGCAAGTTGAATTCTTGAGGAAGCATGGATTATTTTTTGTTGTCAATCATGGAAACAAAGTCATACTAAGTTTCTGTCAAAGATAACTTAAGAGATAAAATGACTAAGTACAGAATACAGAGCAGTCAGACAAATACAGTGATCAACACATCAACGCACATGCTATAAAGCACACCAGAGCATGCGTGCTTAGGTATATACTCTATGATGTATATAAATGCTATATCCAAGTGCGTAAGGTATAGAACATCAGTATATAAAAGATACAGATAGATTAGTACATTGCAGTCCAGGAAATAGTCCAGAATACAGAGCATAGAAGCTGACTATTGTTTTGGTTAGCGTGTATTATTTTGTGATGTTAAGGCTATGCGCCTTTAGTTATAAGTTTTTTATGATGTAATTAATGTTGTTGTAAACATGCTTGAGCTGACTTGTTCAGAAGCATTGTATATTTTGTTAAGAGGTCTACTAAGTGTTATGTTTTGGGTCGCGCCTATTCGTTTGTAAAGATATAAGTATGTAATGTATTGTTATGTTACAGGGCGTAAGAGAATTCGATTATTGTGTAAGAATAAGTTAGAGAGGGATAGTATAATGAAGTTAGAAGATGATATAGCTTGTTAAAGGAGTAAGAGCATCCACGCATACACAGAACTAATCAGACAATAGTGTCACTACATCAGTTCATTTTTTATATAGTGCATATCAACATTCAGAGGGTTGTAGCCTTCTTATTATTTGGGAAGTGAGCCTAGGCAATGAGCCATACACCCCTAACAAGGTTTTTGTAAAAGACTCCTAACAGGGTCTAACCTTTAACCAGGTCACTGTACTCAAATTGTAAGGACTGCTTCTAATAGGGCAAAGGAAATTTAACAGGTTCATTATACCTAGTACAATATTTTGTGGGTACTAATCCCGCCTGGAGTTTTCCTCTAATCAAGGTTCTCTGTAATCATATCTTGTGTTATGATTCTTTGAATGAACATTTAACATATGTTTAATTGGATGAAATATAATTAATTGATAAACACTGATTCACCCCCCCCCCTCTCAGTGTTTCTAACAAGCAGATGCTACTAGAGTTATGAAGAGGCTAGAGGACACCTACACGCTTATTTTTTGGTTTGTCAGCCTCACCCAATCCATATATTTTTGTAGCTAAACCATTATGGGGGTTGGGACCTAGAGAGGAGCCTTAGCTGGGGTTTCTTCTTTTTCCTTCCCCTTGCTTGTGCTAGGTTCAGTTGTGATAGTAGGGGTTGAAGCGGTCCTTTGAACAATTGCATCCTTTCGGGTGCTTCTGGGACACACCTGGGCAAAATAACTATGACTATCTTCCAAAATAGGGCAGCATACTCCCTCGATTATATAGAATATAGAGCAGTCAGATAGATACAACAAGTAAAACCCTTGCTGGAATGCATGAAAATGCACCAACATCGTCAATTTGTGAGGCAACCTCAGGATGGATCTTATATTTAGGTTCCTCACATGCCATGTTCTTGATGAGCTTGAACTCATCTTTCTTTCCATTCTTAGATTTCACGGTTGGTGAAGTTGAGGCCATTTTCAGATATTTAGGACTTTTGTGTATTACGTAAAAATAGAATTGTCAGTCTTGAAGAAATTTATTTTTATGTTTGGAAAGATTCCTGATCATCTTGGGAGTGTTGTGTGTCGAGTCATGATCGATCTATAGCTTAGTTTCTCTTTGCTCAAAAATCACCTTTGGTCGCTCTTCTTTGGGTGTTGTGAACAAAAGAGTTATTTTGATGCCCTATTCATAGTCATTGCCCCTAAATGCATGCCATAAATGCTTACCAACTTCTTAGTGTATGAAGATTTAGTTTTTTGGTGAAGACTTTACTTCCTTCAGTGACACTTAAAACATTTTAGAGCAATCATTGTTCACTTTTCTTTTACCAACAGGTTTCTGTATCTCTGGCAACTTTTCATTTTCTTGTTTACCGACGAGGCTCGGTTTGTACTAGTAACTTTGATTTAAATTGATGCTTCTTGGTAAGTATTGTAAATCTTAGCTTTGAGTTTATATCGATGGTTTTCAGTATATATGTGCAAAAGCATAGTTATCTCATATTTTAACAAGTAATACCATAATGCATCTTTCTTATGATAATTTGGCATTATATCAGTATACTATGGAATTGATGTAAAGTAATAGCTTGGGGTAATGTAGATCCATACTTACTTGTTCTGCTTAAGTGGGGGTGGTGATGTCACGGGATCCATTGGATGGGGTGTCAACATTTGCATTTCTCGATCCATATTCATCATTGCTTGAAGCTTTTCTCCATATTTTGTCTCGTGTCCTTCAAATATATTGAATGGTGTTTCCATTGGGATATGTGCTTGTTTCTATCATTTCGTCTGTGTAGTCTTTCTTGAGATGACCAACTTTATGATAGTGTAAGAGTACTATTCTGGGGTTAGTCTGGCATCTAGACTTTATAGTCCACTGTCTCATACAGTTTGTAGAAATGTGACCATATCTTCCACATGTTGTACATTTTTTCCAAGTATTGTAGTCCCATACATACTGATTACCGACTCTCTTCGGGTTATAGGAAGTTTCTTGACCTTTAGGATTCCATGCTTGACTTTTATTTTTCCACCATTCAAGAGTTGTATGCCCATTCATTTTGCATGTAGGAAAATATTTGTCCATATAGGTTTCCTTCTTTGGTTGTTTCATCTCAGACTTACATGCATATGCTTTATGTCCTTTCTCTTTACATTTATAACAAAATCCTATGAATGAAGGTGTAAATTTAGGAATACCTTTCATTTTTCCTCTGCATACATTTGATGTATCGCCTTTCTTTCTCCAGTGATTGAATGTAATCTTTAATGGTCTTGAATTTGTGTAAACATTCTTTGGAGCATCTTGATTTAATGATTCTCCATTCTCGGTAAAACCTAGACTATTATTGTTGTTGACTTTTTGTTGTCCTTCAAGAAAATCATCAATTCTTTTATTTCTTTCTTCAGCACTTTTGATAATTTCATTATGTTGTTTCTGAATTCTTATTTCATGTTTCAAATTTTCATTATCATCCCTCAGTTCACCAATAGCTTCTATTCTTTCAATGAGTTCAACATTTAATCTATTTGCCTCTTGACTCATAAGAATAATCTAATTTGAAATCTCATGGTGATGCTCTATAAGTCTTTGTATTTCAGACTCTTTTTCTTGTATATTTTATGTGATCTTTCTTCTATCATCATTAGCTAGTGTTCTTTCTTTCTCATCTTTCCTAGCACTCTTCATGACATCAATCATCCTTATCATCTGTGTCTCTTGATCAATTTGCAAAGATTTAACTTGTCCAGCCAGATGTAGATTTATTGCAGTTAGATTGGTGATGCTTTCTTAAGATGAATCTGATGCTTTGCTTGTAGTTGATCATGAAGACTCAAAGAAATATGGTATCTCTTCCTCATGATAATCTATCTCATTACAGCGAGATGCCATAATCTTTCTTTCATCTAGCATATATCTCATGTTGATTCTAGCTTCTTTATACTATTCAAAGAACATCTAAATTTAAAACTTTTCGTTCTCAATATTTTTATCAAGTCTGTACTTCTCCATTGTATGAACTTTTCTCTTAAGCCTTTAAGCTTTCCAAGAAGAGACTTATCTCTGATACCAATTATTCAGATTAATAGGAATTATGTACTAAGATGGGAGGGGTGAATCAGTACCTGTAAAACTTTTATATCCCTTTTATCAATTAACCTTTGTAATCAATTGTATATCCATTCAATCTAATTTAAACTATCTTTCTGTGAGTTATATCAATTCATAACATTAACATACATGTGAACATTCATAAAAGTAAATTGACACATAACACAAGATATGATATCGCATAAAACTCCTGTGAGGAAGTAAAAACTATGGTGGGGATGGCACCCACAAAATCTTTACTATCTGCAGATTGGAAAGGGTTGGTTGAGGCTTACAATTTGATCACTTCTTATGATCTACCCTGATAGGAGTATGGTGGAGACCTATTAAAATGTACTCTATTAAGATCTTTAGAAACATTGTTGAGTGTGCACTTAGTTAAGAGAATTGTTATTGGTTGGTTAAATCTACCTTCCTTGAAAGGATTTTTACACTTTGCTCCACTTGTTAGAATGATAGAAAATTACAAATTGACCTGGTAAATGCAATCTCCTACTACTGATACAGATCCTATTTAGTTCACATAAGAAGATTATCACCTTAATTGTGATTGAATAATACATCTGATTCTCGGTATACTTTGTTCTTTCTTCTTGCTAACCAAATTCATCTTTTGTTGTCCCTATTCTTGAAACTCTCAATGTGATCCATACATGTGCTCATCTAATATATTCATGTTCTCCTCTCTCTTCACATCATCTATTTCATCCATAATAATGAATGATTACATCATCTATTTATAGATGGATTGACTTCATCGAGTTTTGATAAAAACAATGTTAACTCTAAGATCAGGTTTTACAAATTATACCTAGATCTCCTAGTCTATGTGTTTTAAATTAGTTAGACTGATTAAAGAACTTACATTCATGTATCTTGTCCCTAAAGAAATGGATTTTAAAAATTAAATATCCTATAAATAGAATACACTTTCTTTATCTGACATGGAAGTTAGATCCATTTTTTGCGGGCTGCAACTAATTTTTGATTCTGTTTGTCGGTCATGCTTGACTCTCCTTCAGTTTTGTTCTATCGGTTGTACTGTATCTATCTTGATGGTCTGCACTATAACTTCCATATCAGATTCCTCTATTGGGTTCCACTTTATCTTTTTTTCTTTTGAGTTTTGGTTTACACACTAACTTGTGTCATCGGTTCTCTTTGCACTTAGTTATCTTGGGTGATCTCTTAGTATTTGATCTTTGGTTTTCTCATGTCCTGTCTTCCGGTGTATGATTATCGAAAGTGTAGTTTTCATACTAATGAAAAATTAATCTCATCAATTTCCCCCTTTGAAATTAGTATCAAAAATTGATATGTGCAAAATATTAGCAAAATGTTAAGTATATACAACATATATAATCCATAGTCATTTAATGACTCCCCTATGTATATGCCGGTATAACTGTACATATGATGTCTTTCCTTATACATATCATTTTCATCATACAACTATATCATATACATATCATATTTACCATTTTCCCATTTGAATGAATGAATGTACATATCATCATTTTCCCTTTTTGTATTTTGTACTCTTCATTTTCCCCCATTTTTGATATTAAGGGAAAATGTCTTTACCTTATAGCTTATAAAAAATATGTGAATGTGAAGAATTCATGTCTTCCATCATTTTTTCCCATTGTTCTTTGAGGTTCTCCACAGCCATCTTCTCAAGTGTAATCTTTGAGTGCATATCATAGATGTTGTCTACCACAGACATCTCTGGGGTTGCTATCAGTTGCCTTGCAAAATTGATGTGTTGTTGGAGCGCTGCTAGGTTTGGCAGAAGTTGAGCTTGAATGGTGCAGAGCACCCTAGGGTTTTAGCTCCAAAACCCTACCAGGTCCAAACCAAGTGATCAATGGAGCAGATCACAGTGGAAGGTCAGTTTTTTTAATAAACCTTAACAATTTTTCACTCAGTCGTAAAGTCGAAGATGACCAGCAGAGAATAGAAAATAGTGAATCGCACACTCGCGAGCTAGCTAGCAGTTAAGTTCCTAAGTGAGCGAGTGAGCGACAAGGAACTCATTGCACAGTCACAGGTGATTAGCAGTTCAGAGAAGATAGTGTGCGACAACGTGACGATAAGGTATCGCATGCCCGCGAGGTGATGGACGATTAGTGAAAAACTGGTGCGACAAGGCGACATCAAATCATCACACAGTCGGCTGTCTATCAACAGTTAGTTTGGAAACAGTGCGAAAATGTGATGACCATTTATCGCATAGTTGTTGAGCAACAGACGATTAAGTTTTGAAGTGTGCAAGTGAGCGACGAGGAAGCATCGCACAGTCGTGAGCTGAACCAACAGTTAAGTTATAAGTGCATGACAGAGTGACGAGCACTCATCGCACAGCCACAGACTAATCGGCAGCTCATGTCAGAGGGTTGCGGGTACGTGATGACATTGCATCACTCAGTCGCAAAGGAAATGGCAACGCAATTTGAAGGATTGCGAGTGCACGACTGTTATGTATCACAGGGTCACAGATTAATTGGTAGCTCATCAAAAAGCATTGCGAGCATGCGACGAGTGCCCATCGCTCAGTCGTGACTAAAAACATTAGCTCAGTTCAAGCAGTGCGGGAGCGCGACGAGCATTGTATCACTCAGTCGTAGAGAAAAGGTTAGCTCGGGTAGAAGCATGGCGAGTGCGCGACATCAAGCCATCGCCAAGTCGCAGGATAAAGACATGCAGTGTGTTTGAGACTCGCGACAGTGCGACTAATGAACAAAGAAGTAAATGTGTTGACTTGTCAATATCACAGAGGAAATTAGAAAGGTCAGTGACATGGAAGAAGACATTGTCCACGTTGATGGCCATGCAAAAGAAGATCTTGATGACAGGTATAGAAGGAATACGCAGAAGTTGAGGTAGTCAGAATCCTCAGGCGGTGAGGTAACCTAAAAACGGTTACAGAACAGGCTAAGTATAAAATGGAGAGAAGAAAACCATTGTAAAGGTTCATGGTTGTTGTTGTTAGAGAATTTTGAGACAAAGTAGACTAGCAGAGAAGATATGAATTTGCATTGTTAACTTCTGATTTTCAATAAAGAATTGTTACCGGTGTGTTCTGTGTAAAACTTGTTTGTGTACAGACTTCTATAGAGTAGGATTTTGATTCCAATTTAGTTCAATGGATGCCTTTTGACTCTCATGATCAGGCTTATAGGATGTGACTGTCAAAAGGTATCCATTATGTATTATATTTATGTTTCAATTTTTGTGTTGGAGAAGAGGCTAGTCAGAATTGTATACAAGTCCTAGGCGAGCTTGAATGGTCTGGCTAGGGAACTTGTAGGAGAGAGATATAGGCGGAGAATGTGCATGACTGACTGTATTTAGTCATGAAGAGTAAGATACAGTGAAGAGAGACATTTTCGGTGGGAAAGAATCCTAGGAGAGAGGGAGAATAGAAGTCCTTCTGGTTAGGGTCTGAGAGTAACCCTAAGAGACTCAAGTGTGAGTCTAGAGGATCCTGAAGTGAATAGGGTCCAAGGTAATATTCCTAGAAGAGAGTAGGAATCCAGGTTAGTAAGGTGACCTCCCCATCAGATTAGTATCAGAGGAAGTTAAAGATTTGGGTTTGAAATTTGTAAATTTTTCAAAGTATTGAAGAATCAGTAGAAGAATAAGCCATGGTGACAAATGTAGAATTGGCTAAAGAGGTTAATGAACAGAAGGAGAGAAATAGACTCCTTGAAGAAACTCTAGAGGTAATGAGAAAACAACTAGAGGATATTGCTGATAAAGTAACTGGAGAAGCAGAGAGTTCAAATAAAGGAAAAGTTGTTGTAGAGGAGGATGTCATACCTGAACCAGACCCTCCTATGCCGGAAGAACCATTCTTGAAGGCTATCAAGGCTCTAGGTGGAAAGGCATTGGACGAAGTACCAGTACTTGCTGGGAAAATGGACTCTAAATTGGTAATGGAATGGATTGAAGGAATGGAGAATCATTTTGATTCTGAAGGAGTGACTGAAGCACAGAAAGTGAAAGTTGCTAAGTCTAGATTGAGAGGAGCAGCCTTAACTTGGTGGAAATTCATCCAAGAAGAAAGATTAAAAGAAGGTAAAAATCCTATTGCAAATTGGCAGGCTATGATGTCAAAGCTTAAGGAGAATTATCTTCCTGAAGATTATGAGATTTAGCTTCATAGAAAGAGGCAAAGTTTGAGACAGAAAGATTTGGATGTGGCTGCATATACTGAAGAATTTTAGAAACTTTGTTTGAGATCAAGAGTACAAGAAGAAGAAGCAGTAAAAGTTGCTTGGTATATGGGTGGTTTGAGAGCAAACATTCAAGAAGAGATAATTTTGTGGACACCAAATACGGTACAAAGATGTTTTCAGTTGGCACTGAAGGTAGAAGAAAAGAATAAGAGAAGACAAGACTCTAACCCTAAGAACAGAGGCCGAGGTAGAGGATTTTACAGAGGTGGCTATAGAGGCAGAGATAATGAGTTCAAGACTGAAGAAGATGCAAAACCAGTGGAGCAGAATCGTCACAATAATGATAACAGAGGAGGCTACTAGAGAGGTAGAAACTCTAATCATGGAGGAAGAGGAAGGAAAAATAATTATGGTGGTAGAGGATCACATTTTTCTGCCATGAAGTGTTATAACTGTGGAAATTTGGGGCATCCTTCTTATAGGTGTCCAGAGAAGCCTTCATCATCACAAGGAGAAAGGAGAAATACTTATGTCCAAGAAGACCAAGCTAGTTTCCATAATCAAGAGGTGAATCTTGATT
>MU226275.1:1273223-1288364 GCA_018584345.1 Thuja plicata | reverse complement strand
CCCCCCTCTTAGTGTTTCTTACAATTGGTATTAGAGCTCTGGTCCTCAAAAAGAAAGTTTAACCACTTCAGGAGATCATGGACTCAGCTGAAAAAAAATGTTTGAAAAAGAATCTTGAAGCAGCTCTTGAAGATCTTGACAGATCAGAGAAAGAAAATGAGGAGCTAAGATTGAAAAATGATTGCTCTCAAATACTCATTAAAAGACTTAGATAAGATCTGAAAGATTGTTCTACAAGTGATCTAGGACAAATGGTCAAAAATCTTAATGAAGAGAATAAATCTCTAAAGGATAAAATTGAAGATCTGGAGGAACATCTTACAGATAGCCAAAACACCATTGAAGACAAGATCAAAGAAAGCAAACAATTGGAAGATGAACTTTTGTAGGAAAACATGAAAGTCTTGAAATTGGAAAACATGAAGAAGAAGTTGGAATTTGAATTAACAGAAGCAAAGGATAAGATTGATAAACTCTACACAAGTTCTGATTTGATTCAATCCCAGATCAATGCACAAAGAAAAAAAGGGAACACTACTGGTCTTGGATTCAGTACAACACAAGATGAAATCAAATCATCACAAGAGAAAGAAAAAACACTTAAAGAATCTTCAGAAGCTAAGAAAGTTGAAGATACTACAAAGGTTATATATGAACCACCTAAAAGGGAAATTAGACAAGTTAATAGAAGTTTCTATGCATGCAATAAACATGGGCATTTGGAAAGAGATTGCAAAGAGGTAAGACCTTTTAATGGTTATTGTTTCTCTTGTAATAAATTTGGTCATAGGGCTATACATTGTAGAACTCAGTCACAACAAAATCAAAGAAGAATGAATCAAAACAATCAGAGAAATCAACCTCAAAAGAATTTGCAGAACATTACATGTCAGATATGAAACTACAATGGACACACATCAAAACAATGCAGCATGACGAAGAAAAACATCAGACCTCCTATCATTTTTCACACATGTGGAAAGGCTAGACATATCACAAGGTTTTGCAGATCCAAAACTCAGAAACAAGAAGATCCCAAAAAGTCTCTATTTGAAGAGAAAGGAGAAGTCAATTTTGTCAAAGAAAATGAAGAATCAAGCAAATTTTGGGTTGAAGTAAAGAAGGACAAAGATGTTGACAAAGTAGTTGATGCATCCACAGTGGACACACCCTCTACTTCTACCTGAATAGACCTTCTTGGTCTTAGGGGGAGCTTTTCTAGCTCAGAACCCCTGCGCGGTTGGTATACTCACATCAGAGTATCCACCTTTGGATTCATGGTTAAAAGCTTAGATTCTAGCTATATGCATTCATGCATTATCTAAATTGCATCAGGATCAAAGTTTGAAAATCTCTATGTATGGTTGCAAGAATTAAATGCGGAAGATCATATAAAAAGAAATTTGTATTCGATCATTCTCACATTTACATTCAAAGAGCAAGAAATTGGAAAGAATTGGAGGACTAAGTCATCTAGGTACACATTATTACTGAATGTGCGCACAACCATCAGTTCATATGTATTCAATAGCGAGGGAAAAGAAGGTCATTAATCTACTTAAAATATTAGAGCAAGGGACATAAGAAACATACAACATAAAATGTACTAAATCAGAGGTCGAGAGACCAACAACAACATTGCCAAAATCCTTCTTTCTTCATTAATGGTGTTCCAGCATCACTGGTGAGTACATCAACAACTCTAGGGGAGCATCTATCTACTAGAAGCTTCTAAATACTAAGGAGCATTGGGCTCTACAATTACTAGAAATGAAAACTAAAAATGCTATAGCTATGGACTGCAAAATCATCAATTTTTCCCTCCTTTGGAATGAGGTCAAACTTCTTATTTATACATAGGTTTTCCCTAAAATTAACATAACTTACCTTTACACTCAGCCAATAAAATACAATTTTTGGTGGCCAGTAGTACCTGCACCATGCTACAACAACCTTGAGAAGCACAAAGGTCTAACATATAAGAAGAATAAGACAAGAAGGGAGGTATGGAAGAATCAGCCTTGAGAAGACAGCTAGAGGGAGAATAGAAGAAATATGATCCCTCAGGGATTGAGGCTACATGCCTCATTAATGGAAAAGTGGCTCACTATCTCTGATGCACTAGGTGTTATGTTGGAGTGGCGGCTTGGGAAGACCACCTGTTAGAACCTTCTTGTTAAGTCGATGTGCCTTGCTAGAATCACCCACTTCCTGACATCATTATTAACTACTTGATGGTGACCGGTCGGGTCCAAGGAACCTGGATGCGGGTCACCAAAAGAATAAAAAAATTTATATTTTGAATTATGGGATCTAGGAGTTTATGCTCAAAGAATAATGAATACAAAATCTGCTTGGCTTATAAAAATCTCCGGACTCTGGAGAACCTTATGGGCCCTTACTATTTTTGAACACTTCTAATACTTGGCTTATGCCTTCTTTATCTATGCCCCAAATGCTATCCCTCTAGCCATGGACAACTAGTAATATTTCTTTGATTTTGCTGGCCCCGTTTCGGAATTCATCTACCATCTTCATGGCATCGTGTGCATAGACCATTATCTTGGATAATCTTGATAACCTGCCCTGGTCAAAATCTCTGGCAACTGGATATAGGGATTCCATTTGTTCATCAAATTTACTGAGGATGTAGTCCTCTAGGGTGCATGTCTCAGTGGTTAAGGGATTGACTTGCGATACCCTAATCACAAATGTTAGAAATAGGCCTATTGGATATTAGGCCACGGTCACCTTCTCTTTTAAGGCCTTAACTAGTTCCTTGCACAGCTTGATTTTGAGGCCAAGTCTAGAGTACTGGGCCCAAAGAGAAACATATGATTCATCTCCCAAAATTCCCACCTCTTTAACGCTTCTCTTGAGTTGAAAACTTCCTCCAACCCGGCCTTCCATTTTTCATACTTCTCCAAATCGTGCTCCCATGCAATAGCGGAACCATTCGCCTGATTGAGGAGAATGTTGATCTGGTAAAGATCTGGGAGGGACACCACTATAAATTATCTTATGGTGGCTATCTACTCAATGACCCAACCATCCAAAGCCTACACTTTCTTCTTCATGGCCCAAAGAGAATCCATGTTACCCTGTGCAAGCGGAAATCTTGAGGCAGAATTTTTCGGGTGGATCTTGGCCAGAGGCTGTGTAATTTATGCCAAAAGGGTGAGGAGATTTGCATTGGTTTCTCTTTCTTCCTTCAACTTCTGGCCTTGTTTGATGTATCGGGCCTCTATTTCTTTGGTGATCTCTCTCAGTAGATTCAATTCACCATGCTTATCTCTTCTCCCCAGTGCCACTTCCGTAATAGTGTAATCTTTGGGCCTTACAACCGCTGCATCTACATCTGGAGGAGGTGTTGTGATTGTCACAAATGTGCTTCTTTTTGGACCAGTCTAGAGGGTATGGACTATCTATGCCTTCTTGGGATTCTGGGCCTCTACACTTTAGTCCATAATCTCAGCCAAGTAGAGCGGAATTCCTATTGCTACTTCCAAGGCCTTTCTCTTTCTTGATTCCACCAGCCATTGAGGCGGCTAGGGCGGCTTTTGTATTAAGACCTAAGTATATGGATTCTCTTTAGAATCTAGAGGTTCATTCCTAGAATGTATAGTGCCATCAAGCTCTTGTCCTATGTCTTGTTCCTATTATTTCTCCTTCTCTCCCGAGGCCTCAGTATTCACCACCATGTTGGCCTTTTCTTTTGTGATATCTGGGGTTTCTTCTACACCCACATTGACATCACCTATATTTTAAGGGATTTCCCTACTCTTCTCAGCATTGGTTACTTCAACATACATGTCTCCAAGGATTTTCCCAACCTTCTGCTCCTGATGTTCTTCGGCCTCATCAGTTTCATCTACCACAACATCCTCTTCCATTGGAACATCTTCTCGAAGTAGGTGAGGTCTCTGGCCAAAATTTAACAATGCTGCTACCTTTACCACCTCACCAAACATACTCTGAGGCAAATGGTCACCCAGAGTAATTAAAGGTGTTTGGAGCGTGATAGTAGGGGGTATGGTTTTTCCCATGGGTCTAGTTTCCCCAACTACCAGTTTCTCATCTGTTCTTTGCCTTTGCGTATCCTTGGTCTCTTGGACTAGGGTTTTATCCTGCTTAGGTTCCCTTTATGTCTCTTCCTAGACTTCCTACTCTGTAGTAGCTTCTTGTCTTGGGACCTCTTCTTCTATGGGATTATCATCCTTTTCTTGGGCGGCGATCTCCTCTGCTACATGATCTACATCCTCATGGAGCTTCATGAGTTCATCTTCTTCAAAGATGTCATCAAACTCCCCATGTGGGCAGAGGAATCAAAGATATTTTCAAGTTTAGGAGAATCCAAACTAACATCAACCAGAGGCATGTCTGGCATATTGGGGCTAGCGATTGCACTGGGAGTAGGAGTCACCCTCTACTTCTTCTTCTTGATTAATGGGACCCCGGTATCTAAAATACTTGTATACCTCACCTTAGTGAAAGTTTATCTGCTCATAATTGCAGCCAATGACAGGGATCCCACAAGGTGAGCAATGTTGGAAAGTTGACTTCCTGAGGAAGCATGGCTTATTTTTTGTTTACAATCATGGCAACAAATTCATACTAAGTTTATGTCAAAGATAACTTAAGAGATAAAATAACTAAGTATAGAATACAGAGTAGTTAGACAGATACAGTGATCAACACATTAGCGCACATGCTAGAATACACACCAGAGCATGCGTGCTTAGGTATATACTCTATGATGTATATACATGCTATATCCAAGTGTGCAAGGTATAGAACATTAGTATGGAAAAGATATAGACAGATTAGTACACTGCAGTCCAGGAAACACTCCAGAATATAGAGCACAGAAGTCGACTACTATTTTGGTCAGCGTGTATTATTTTGTGATGCTAAGGCTATGCGCCTTTAGTTATAAGTTTTTTATGATGTAATTAATGTTTTTATAAACACGCTTGAGCTGACTTGTTCGGAAGCATTTTATATTTTGTTAAGAGGCTGACTAAGTGTTATGTTTTGGGTGGCGCCTATTCATTTGTAAAGATATAAGTATGTAATGTATTGTTATGTTATAGGGTGTAAGAGAAGTTGATTATTGTGTAAGAAGAAGTTATAGAGGGACAGTATAGCGAAGTCAAAAAATGATATAGCTCATTAAAGGAGTAAGAGCATCCACACATACACGGAGCTGATCAGACAAGAGTGTCACTACAATAGTTCATTTTTGATATAGTGCATATCAACATTCAAAGGGTTGTAGCCTTCTTATTATTTGGGTAGTGAGCCATACACCCCTAATGAGGTTTTTGTAAAAGACTCCTAATAGGGTCCGACCTTTAACCAGGTCATTGTACTCAAATTGTAAAGACTGCTTCTAATAGGGAAAAGGAACTTTAACAGGTTCATTATACCTAGTACAATATTTTGTGGGTACTAATCCCCACCAGAGTTTTCCTCTGATCAAGGTTCTCTATAATCATATCTTGTGTTATGTGTTCTTGTGTTATGATTCTCTGAATGCACTTTTGATATATGTTTAATTGGCTAAAATATAATTAATTGATAAACACTGATTAACCCCCCCCTCTCAGTGTTTCTAACAATTGGTATCAGAGCTCTGGTCCTCAAAAGAAATTTTAACCACTTGAGGAGATCTTGGACTCAGTTGAAGAAAAACATTTGAAAAATAATCTTGAAGTAGCTCTTGAAGATCTTGACATATCAGAGAAAGAAAATGAAGAACTAAGATTGAAAAATGATGGTTCTCAAATACTTATTAAAAGACTTAGAAAAGATCTGAAAGATTGTTCTACAAGTGATCTAGGACAAATGGTCAAAAAGCTTAATGAAGAGAATAAATCTCTAAAGGATAAACTTTAAGATCTGGAGTACCAGCTTACAGATAGCCAGAACACCATTGAAGACAAGATCAAAGAAATAAAACAATTCAAAGATGAACTTTTGCAGGAAAACATGAAAGTCTTGGAATTTTAAAACATGAAGAAGAAGTTGGAATCTTAATTAATAGAAGCAAAGGATAAGATTGATAAACTCCACACAAGTTATGATTTGATTCAATCCCAGCTCAATGTGCAAAGAAAAAAGGGAACACTACTGGTCATGGATTTAGTACAGCACAAGATGAAATCAAATCATCACAAGGGAAATAAAAAACACTTGAAGCATCTTCAGAAGCTAAGAAAGTTGAAGATACTACAAAGGTTATATCTGAACCACCTAAAAGGGAAATCAGACAAGTTAACAGAACTTGCTATGCATGCAATAAACATGGGCATTTGGCAAGAGATTGCAAAGAGATAAGACCTTTTAATGGTTACTATTTCTCTTGTTATAAATTTGGTCACAGGGCTATACATTGCAGAACTCAATCACAGCAAAATCAAAGAAGAATGAATCGAAACAATCAGAGAAATCAACCTCAAAAGAATTTGCATAACATTACATGTCAGATATGAAACTACAATGGACACACATAAAAACAATGCAGCATGATGAAGAAAAACATCAGACCTCCTATCATTTGTCACACATGTGGAAAGGCTAGACATATCACAAGGTTTTGTAGATCCAAAACTCAGAAAAAAAGAAGATCCCAAAAAGTCTCTATTTGAAGAGAAAGAAATCAATTTTGTCAAAGCAAATGAAGATTAAAATAAAGTTTGGGTTGAAGTAAAGAAGGACAAAGATGTTGACAAAGTAGTTGATGCATCCACAGTGGACGCACCCTCTACTTCTGCTTGAATAGACCTTCTTGGTCTTAGGGGGAGCTATTCTAGCTTAGAACCCCTACGCGGTTGGTATACTCACATCAAAGTATGCGCCTTTGAATTCATGGTTAAAAGCTTAGATTATAGCTATATGCATTCATGCATTATCTAAATTGCATCAGGATCAAATTTTGAAAATCTCTATGTATGGTTGCAAGCATTAAATGCGGCAGATCATATAAAAAGTAATTTGTATTCCATCATTCTCACATTTACATTCAAAGAGCAAGAAATTGAGAAGAATTGGAGCACTAAGACATCCAGTTATGAAGGCATAGCAATTTGAAAGTTGGAAAAAATGGTTAATCAGTTTGAAATGAAGCCCTAGCTGTCGCGCCATTTCAAAATTTCTTGGAAACCCTACTTCAACAATCACCAAGTAAGTAATGGTGACCCCAGTTGTATTTGATGTAGCAGAAAGGAAGAGATTCATATTTAAGAAGCATCCATTCAAGTCTATATTGGATGATGTGGAAGGAGCTTTATCTAAAACCCTGATTGGCATTGTTCATGTGGAAGATATCCGCATGTACATATACTACA
Source organism: Thuja plicata (assembly GCA_018584345.1). Lineage (NCBI taxonomy): Eukaryota > Viridiplantae > Streptophyta > Pinopsida > Cupressales > Cupressaceae > Thuja > Thuja plicata. The sequence goes on along the minus strand of MU226275.1, from coordinate 1,281,015 downwards.
AGAAGGAATCACTAGGAGATGATAATATAGCTTCTCACATGGCATCAATGCTAAATAATACACCTACAAGATAGCCCTATTATTGAGTATTCAAATGTGCATGAGTTTGAAGAACCAGAATGGGTAAAAATCTTTTTGAGAAAAATTCATGATGATCTATTTTGGATTGGTGATGTCCCTTTCTGTATCACTGTAGACCTAATCCATCAGTTGACTGGACTTTCAATGACTGGACCAGTATTTACCATTGGTAAAGATGTTAAGAAGCAGATTGAGAAAGTTTGTTTGTCAAGAAGTGACAGGCATGGTATGACAGTAGAACCCATCAAGGAGTATGACATTAAACTCATGACAATGATACTTGGTTACAAGATCCAGCAAACAAGCAAGTTGAATAGTGTATCTGCAGCAACAACACTTGCAAAAATTAGAATAGTAAAGGATAACACATAGTACAACCTTTGTGAGATCTTGCATGATCAATTGATTGAAAATTTTAGAATCATCAAACATGATAGAAAAAAAAAATTCAGGTTTGGATCTCTGATAATCTATTTGTATCACCACAAAGTAGGAAAGGTTGCAGACCTCTACCTTGACAAAGGAAAACCTACAATGACTCAAATATCTCTCAAAGCCATAGTAGAAAGTAGTGCAAGAGATAAAATGGATATGGACATAAAGATATTCAGGGTTAAATTGTAGAGCAGGGTAAGACTATCTGAGAAGATAGTTGACAAGTACAGGGATACAATATGCTTTATGGTTGAAATAGATTGCATATCAATGGAGGCTGTTGAGCCTAGAACTAAGTGGATTCATCCACTAGGGTATGAAGTTGAAGACCATGTGTTAGAAGGATATGCGCAGGTCTTATTTTCAGCACCTATAGACCCCAATGAACCTAGATGGGGAACATACAGAGAAAAGACTGATGAAGTGGATATTGAACTAAAAATTGTTGTTAATAAAAGGAAAGCATCCAGAACTACATCTAACATACTGAAAGCTCATGGAGTCACTCGAGAAGATTTGAATAAGGTAAAAGAAGAAAAAATTGCTAAAGTTAAGATTGAGAAGATTGATGAATCTCAAAAGAAGAAATAGAAGAAAAATGAGGAGAGTACATCTACACCTACTACCACCATTGACTTGATACATCTCCACCTTCTGTTCCTAGCAAGAAACCCAGAAGAAGGAAACAAGCTGCCACAAGTCATCCATCTTCAAGAACCACAAGGAGCACTACAAAGAATACACAAGCACCTCCTGAGGTAGGTTTCAAACCAAGCTTGAACATATTGAAGAATAGGATTATAAATGAAGGTATATTGGATACACTTTCAAAGGTCTATGAAAAATATAAAGAAGTTGATAAAATAGAACTACATTACATGATCATATCTTATATGATCAAGCTTAAGAAATCAGTTCTTGAACTTAAGACAGTGATACCGGATAAAATATGGAATGTATTGGAAATTATGAAATGACATGCTATTGAGGAAGACATGAAGATTAGAGAAGAAACTCTGGATACTCTTCTCCCTATTTGTTCACATGATGAGAAGGCTATTTTTCTAGATCTTGTAAAGCCTCATCTCCGTAGTAAGACAAGGACTTTATAGATAATGAACAAGGAATATGAACAGGTTGGAAAGGAGACTAAAAAGGAATTTGCACAAGTCTTTCTGGACAGACACATGTATCCACCAATGGCGCCTACAGCAAAAGTTACTCCAACTCCTCCTAAACAGGATACAACTACAGTAATTCAGATTGCGCCCATAATAGGTCCACAGCTCTCTATGCCCATAGTGACAATAACTACTAAGAAAACTAAAGACATAGACGACACTATAGTGATTGATGAGTCACCAGTTAAAGAAGTACATATTAAAAGTGAATGTGTAGACACAAGTCAGAATACTATTCTGTCACCATCCACCTCATTGTTGTCAAGGTTAACTCCTAATTCAGCAAGTTTTGACACATGGTAAGAAGAAGACCTCATTAAGATCAGCGTTCTTGCCATGGAAAAGGCAAAGGAGAAACATGTGATGAGGAACCCATGCTTTGCTGAATCAATAAACATTCTGAATGAGTTAGTTCCTGCTAATAATAAAGTTGCAAAAGTTTAAACTGTTGAACATATGGATAGTGTACTAACCAACTTCAAGTCACACTTCACCAGCTTAGTAGAGATAGCTACTAAGATTGCAGAAGATGAGTATAAGAAGGAAAGATTGAATGAAGTGGTGAAAAACATTACCTTGGATCTAAACTCTCTGAAGATTGGACAGTCTATACTGAAAGAGTTGGCAGAAAAAGGGAAGAAATTTATAGCAAACTGCATGGATAGAGTGAAGCTCGCCTCCAAGCACACTAGAAAGATAGCTGAAGCTGAAGAAATGGTGGACAACGTAAGAAAATCTGTTGAGAATTCCATGCATGACATGAACATATGCAATAATGTCTACCAAGGACAACTGGACAAAATTGAGAAGGCAAAGATTGAAATAAGCAAGATAAGAGTTAGACAAACTTATCTGAGAAATGCACTTGCACCTTCATTAGCAATACTTATTGAGAACATCAAACAGATAGATGACACAATGTAGACTTATGATCAAGGTCCTTGCTTGGATCTAGTCAAAATGGAGAAGTTAACATATGATTTATGCGCACATCTCCAAAGATTTGATGCAATGAAAGCATTCTGGAAGAAAGAGATTTAGTCTCTTCAAGTTGTGTACCCGCATGTATATATGGAGTAAGTATGAAGACTTATAGTTTTTTGCACACCTTTCTCATTCATGTCAAAGGGGGAGTAGTATAGAATGTGTATATGCAGAGTAGTATATATGTATATATCATTAAGTTATGATATACAATAATTTTTGAATGAAGTCATTTTGAGTAACTTAGCCACATTCCTTTGTTGCCATAAATGACAAAGGGGGAGATTGTTGGCCAGTTGACTTCCTGAGGAAGCAACACTTATTTTTTGTTGTCAATCATGGAAATAAATTCATACTAAGTTTCTATCAAAGATAACTTAAGAGATAAAATGACTAAGTACAGAATATAGAGCAGTCAGACAGATACGGTGATCAACACATCAGCGCACATGCTAGAAATTATACCAGAGCATGCATGCTTAGGTATATACTCTATTATGTATATACATGCCATATCCAAGCGCACAAGGTAAAGAACATCAATACAGAAAATATATAGATAGATTAGTACACTGCAGTCCAGGAAACAGTCCAAAATAAAGAGCATAGTAGCCGACTACTGTTTTGGTCAGCGTGTATTATTTTGTGATGCTAAGGCTATGCGCCTTTAGTTATAAGTTTTTTATGATGTAATTAATGTTGTTGTAAACACACTTGAACCAACTTGTTCAGAAGCGTTGTATATTTTGTTAAGAGGCTGACTAAGTTTTATGTTTTGGGTCACGCCTATTCATTTGTAAAGATATAAGTATGTAATGTATTGTTATGTTATTAGGCGTAAGAGAAGTCAATTATTGTGTAAGAATAAGTTACAGAGGGATAGTATAATGAAGTTAGAGGATGATATAGCTCGTTAAAGGAGTAAGAGCATCCTCGCATACATGGAACTGATCAAACAACAGTGTCACTGCAATAGTTCATTTTTGATATAGTGCATATCAACATTCAGAGGGTTGTAGCCTTCTTATTATTTGGGAAGTGAGCCTAGGCAGTGAGCCATAACAAGGTTTTTGTAAAAGACTCCTAATAGGGTCTGACCTTTAACTAGGTCATTGTACTCAAATTGTAAAGACTACTTCTAACAGGGCAAAGGAACTTTAATAGGTTCATTATACCTAGTACAATATTTTGTGGGTACTAATCCTCACCAAATTTTTCCTCTGATCAACGTTCTCTGTAATCATATCTTGTGTTATGTGTTCTGGTGTTATGTTTCTTTGAATGCACATTTGATATATGTTTAATTGGCTGAAATATAATTAATTGATAAATATTGATTCACCCTCCCCCTCTCATTGTTTCTATGAAGTAGATGCTACTAGATTTATGAGGAGGCCAGACGACACCTGCGCGCTTATTTTCTAGTTTGTCAGCCTCACCCAATCCCTCTATTTTTGTAGCTAAACCATTATGGGGGTTGGAACGTAGAGAGGAGCCTTAGCTGGGGTGTATTCTTTTTTCTTCCCCTTGCTTGTGCTGGGTCTTGTGGCAATAGTAGGGGTTGAAGTGGTCCTTTGAACAATTGCACCCTTTCGGGTGCTTCTGGGACACACCGGGAAAAATAACTATGACTGGCTTCCAAAATAGGGTGGCATACTCCCTTGATTGTCAAATCCTCTGGGGTGGCCCAATCCACCAGAGGGAGGTCCAACTTGTATAATCCTTTCCCTTTATATGTCAGGTCCTCCAGCGGCCTGTCATCTGAAAAACCCTTTGGGAAACCCCAAAGGTCAAGCACCTTCATAAGTCCCTTGGACATCCACGAATGTTGGCAGGCCCAAAGATTGAAACTATCCTTATAGTCTATCCAAAAATATTCAATGTTTTCCTTATGTGGTGGGGATGCCCAGGGAAGTGCCAAGGCAATCTTGCCTAGAGGATCATAATTCTTCCTCATGTGGTGGAATTCCACCAGTCCCAAGCTCTTTAAATTACCATCTGCCTCATTTGTTGTGGTGAGGCTGCACACATAATTCCTACAAGAAACTTGGAATGGAATGTTATTGACCTTCTTCAATGTGAAGGAGTGCAATTCTAGGATCTGCTGTCAAAACTCCAAAAGAATGATTCTATCCCCGCAATATTAGGGAAGAAGATAGGGCTTCCTGGAGAAGCCAGTCACTCGAATGTATGTGTTGTTGGAATTGAATAAAATAATGGTCATAAGTACTGACCAAGTTCATCGCCTCCTATGATAACCCATACCCAGAGTCCTAAGTAAGTGTTAGAATATTCTAGTAAATGAAAGCATCATTATCCCCATGTTAATTGGCCTAGCCTGTTCCCAAGTTCACTGACTATTCCTAAACCTAGAAAAGCCAGTCTCTATTGGGCCAGTGCCCACAACATGTAAGATGCCATATAGAACTTTGAACTCTGGATGACGCCCTTCAGCTGCGTATCCATGTGATTGGCTATGATAGCTGTCCATATGAAAGTCTGGTTGCAAGTGGTGATGCAGTAGATAAAGTAGTACATCCACGCTAAGAAATCCCATCCATGGGGCAATCCAAAGAGCCTACATAGAAATATAATTCCCACCTGAATGGGCTCTTTGAAATCCCTACGGGGAGTTTCCAACTTCATCTTTTTATGGTCCCTCTTTGGGGACTTCAACCACTAAGTATTAAGGTATTACCAGGAGATGAGAGAAGGTTCCTTGAACTCCTATAATGACTTGGCCTAGTTGATGATGACAAACCCCTTGAACTATGGAATCCCCAGCCCTAAGGAAAAAGTTGTGTGGAGAGTGACAATTTTTGCTGGGTATTGTAACAGCCAGGGATCGATGAGAAGAATAGTCTGGGTAGGTGAATTGTATAGTGTTTCAAGTTGAAGTATCCATTCCGATGATTGCACTGTACAAGGAAAGTTCACATCCTTTATAATGCCGAAGGTGGAAAAGTGAGTGGCCATACTATCTCCACTGGCCTTCAGTCTATATATGGATTGAATCAAGCCCTACATTTATACCTAGAGTTCGGGCTCTGTGTCTGTTATTTCTTGTACTTTGGAATCCACCTTAGATCCCATGAGAATGCCCTCCTTCAGGTACTTGGAGGTCAGTGGTAGCTAAGCTAGAATCTTTTCGGCCTTGGTTATTGTGGCCACCCGAGTGGGGGTAGTAGGCAACTCTGGGTTATCAGGAGGACTGATCACCTCAAACATTCTCAATCACACAATCTGCAACTTGAAAGACCGAATAACCATCAATACATGATATATTAATAATAATTTGTAGATTTCAGGGAAATTGTCACCATTTTGCACTTGTCCAAAAAGTGTTAACATATATCAAAAATCCTGAAGTATTAAGACATGCATGAGTTGGATTCTGATAAACACCTAAGGGCTATGGGGTACTAGACCAAGTGACAAAGATGGTAAAAGAACCCAGGGACCTCGGCACCCGGAGTCTGGAAGAACTAGCCATTGCCGACGTGATGTGTAGGAAGCCGTACTTAGCTAACATGGGTCGTCACATGGCCACGTGATATGTAGTGTAAAGGGCATTAATGGTGACAATTGGGCTGATATAGGGGAAATTAAATGCCAGATGGGATGGGGTTTAAATCCAGACTCATGGGAAATTAATCCTGCCATTAAGGTGATGCGCCAGAGGAGAGAGAAAGTTGCCATGGTTCGATTCAGTGAGGTGCCAAGTTCGAACCATGGTGACTCTATCTTGATGAGCTCGACAGAATAGTTCAAAACATGATGGAGAACTACGAGCTTGACTGAGTGGAAGGATATACTTTAGACATATACACTTAAAATATAGAGGGCCAAGACATATATATAATATTTATAGAGTATTTACACTACGTAAAGAATTTATTAACACCCAAAACTACCCTACCAAAATGTACAATATATACACTAGATTAGAACTACACAGAGAGCGAACAACCCTATAGTAGAGCCAACCCACCAACGGGAGGCAACCCAAAAGCAAGACGTAAAAAAGTAGAAATGAAAAACCAAACAAAAACAAAGAAAAAGAAACTAGCAAGAACCAGAAAATGGAAAACCAAAGAAGGACAAGCCAAAAGCCTACTTGGAAACACGAAGAAAAGCAGGGAAGAAAAAAATGAGGAGAGTTCTGCAATAACATTCACCTTTGAGAAATCACGAGAAACCATCGCAACTCAACGTTCAATTAGCCACTAAGAACAAGGAGTAATTCATGGTTTAATCACCTTAATTGCCTTAAAATCGCTCTATGCTCTAAGTTGTTTAATCGTGGTAACTGTGAAAATGATAGATAACTTCTACTTATACCCTTAGGGTAAAAATAGGTAACAACTCTGGAATAGGGAAAACCTCCGAACTCTGGGCTCAGGGATTCCATGCAACCATACCTTCTTGCTAAAGAAGACATCGTGGTAGAGAATCCTAGAGTCCAGAATCTGGCTCTTGAAGGAAAAAACAAACTCTAGGACTGGGTCCCGGAGACACAAGAGGAAAAAAGCAAAATAAAAATAGCCCCCGTAGAAACAAAGCCCGGAGAGAAAATAAAGAAAACAAAGGAAAACAGGGAAAGAGCCAAAATCAAAAAGGGGGAGCTGACATTTTGCCTACAAAATGTAGGGACAAGTATGCAGGGCATAATAACTATGAGTTATATCAAATCATAACATTAACATACATGTGAACATTCATAGAAACATTCATGAAAGTAGATTTCCACATAACACAAGATATGGGATCATATAAAACTCCTTTGACGAAGTAAAAATTGCGGTGGGGATGTCACCCACAAAATCTTCACTATCTGCAAATTGGAAGGGGCAAGTTAAGGCTTACAATTTGATCACTTTTGATGATTTACCCTGTTAGGAGTATCGGTGGTGACCTTGTTGGTACTCCTAAATTTGGAACATCTTTGGAGTGACCATGTATAGATTTTCAGATAAGCAAAGTGAATACCCTTAAAATTTTGTGTGAGAAGGCTCAGTTAGAATGCTTGAAAAGGGTACCCGGATGATTTTCATGAGGTACAAATTGGGAAAAGGCTTCAATGCCTTTCATTTTGCATATGCAGTGGGTTC
>MU226275.1:1259135-1273173 GCA_018584345.1 Thuja plicata | reverse complement strand
GGTACAAATTGGGAAAAGGCTTCAATGCCTTTCATTTTGCATATGCAGTGGGTTCCAACTCCTGAATTTCAATTCTGATATGTTTAGGGAGTAGCCATTTTGAGGGGGTCACCTAAATCTGCATTTTGCTATAGTGTCATTTTGTTGTCCGGAGCCTACTTTGCTTCTGGATATCTTGCACCCTATTGAGTTTCATAAGACATCACTTTGGGAATGTGTTACATGTATATTAGAGAACTTATGTTTTAGATCTCAGCTCATTCCAAATCCATTTGATAGGTTTTCATACTCCCAAAGTGGGTTGCTCAGAACTGTTTGCATTTTTGTTCTGCCTAGAAATCTGAATAGCCCATTTTGACAGGTTATAACTTTTGACCAATTGATTCAATTGAGAAAATTCCTTTTGTACTATGTTCCAGTGGTCACACACTCCATATTTTCCAGTTTGTAGATCCTTATGAAATTAGATGACAAGTTTTTTAGAACCATTCAATTGGTGAATAATTCTGATTTCCTGTGTTTTCAACTACAAAATTGCTAAGTTGTCCACTTTGAGGTCTTGAAAATCTATACCCGGGTGAACATTTTGGATGATTGAGTTTTCCCTCATATTTTAAACATAGGAGTGCACCTATTTGAATATTTATAGATTCCAGCCAATCCATTTATCCACTTTTCCAAAGCCTTTCCGTTTCCAATTTAATGAAGTTTCTCTAAAGATCCAGATTTCAGAATTAAATGGCATACTTTGTGGTTTCCCTATTTGCACCCAGTTCAAGGTCAAGTGTAATTAGAGGATGTTCTACATTATAGACCTAGAAATGAGCCCCTTTGAATATTTCTAGATTTTGATCAATCCAGTTGATCACTTTTCCAAATTAAATCCAGATCAATTTTCTGCATAATTGCATGTTAAAGTTCAGAATGGTGTTAGGATGCTAACATTTGGAGTTTGGTATCAGTTAAGAAGTTTTGTTTTTAGAACAAGATAACTGAGGTTTTGCATTCTACATATGACATTCAATCAGGCTCTAAAGGTTTAATTTCTGAAAGTTTATTTCGGTGACCCTACAAATTCACTATCAAAGGCATTTTATTTAGTTTGTGATGCAGAAAAGAATTAAGCTTTCAGAATGGCCATTTTGCAAGAATGATATCTTTTTTTTCTGAATTTTATTTTCAAGATCTGATTATAGGAACATCCTCATTGCATATGGATCTACTATTTTACCTAATGGTGAAATTTCAGAGCTTGTTTCAATGATTTTGCAGTGGTCAATCTGAAGGAGATTTATGGTGTTTCAACATTGGTACCTACACATGTTTTCTGAGAGGCTAAGTTTGCACTGTTATATCTTGTGCCCAAGGATGAATCTGGTGAAGCTCTTTTCCATGCATATTTAATGACGATGAATGAATCTTATTGCCAAGTGACGGGGTCAGATTGCTTGTTTCAGTCAGTTTTTGAGACCATTCCGGAAGCCGGTTGCCATTTAAAGGTTCAGTTTGCGAAAGTGATTGTAAAGTTGCTTGTTTGGTGTCTTGAGATAATTGGCATAGTATTTTCTACTTAAAAGAGGTGAAGACATATTCAAGGCATTGGAACTATAAAATGAAACACCAAGGAGTATAAAAATGGAGAAGGGTTAACTTTAATAGTGTACAAAGGATTGAAAAACATGGTGTATTGCGGATACAAGGTATATGATTGAATATTGTAGGGTGAAAAAAGTAGATGATGGAGTGTGATTGATATATTTAATATCTTCAAGGCTGCTCATTACCTAGTCAAATGAAAATATAAAAAGTGTTAAATAAAGAGTTTCTTAAAGACAAGCTTAACACTTCCAATTGCAATCATTGGCTGTGAAATAGGTGAGAGTCTACATTGCGCAACAGGCAATGAAGAAGTGGTTTTGAAGAATTGTAAACATTTTGAAATGTATCCTCACTGCTAGGTTCTTGTGCTGGTTTCTATTGGAGGTTTTCAAACAATGCATTACCAACAACTTGCGCAGACTTTAGTGGAGGAAGTTTTATGTTTTAAGAAACTTTGAATCAATACATAGCAAATGCTAAGAAGCCCGTGCTGTTTTTTGGGGGGGAAATATGAATGCAATGTTTATACAAAGAGGGATTCAGCGCCAGGTTTTAGGTAGAATTTTGGTTATTTAGAGTGCCCAGGGTCTGCGCCACTTTGGGGGCTGTTAGAGTATTTTAAAAGGCAGTAAAACTTCAGAAATTATGCATGAATTGGCAGATGTAAGGCCAAATTTGATAGATTTACCAGTGTCCTCTTAGCCCATGCTAATGTGGGGGTATAAATAGGGCATGTAACTATTTACAGCAGCTGCTCCAAGTGGATTTGAAGAAAGGCTTTAGAAACCCTTAGGCAATGCAATCAACAGGTGTAATGTCAGATTTATTATTCCACGCCAAGCAGCAAAGAGGCAATTTTGAAACTTGCAAAGCCTTGCACAACACATAGGAGAAGTTAAAACATTCATTGGAGATGCTATGCAAAGCCAGCGTGGGCATTAATGATAGTCAGTTTTAATATCCAAAGCAAATACAAACATCATAGCATGTTTCTGCGCAGGTAATGGAGGAATAGTTTAAAGTTTTTTGGGAATTTTAAGTTCAAATTTGCAGAGGTAAAACCATGAAGAGGGGTGCCTAGAGTATTAAAACACATTCATGGTCTCTTCTAACAGAGAAGCAAAGCCATTAGTGAGCAGTTCTTCTCAAAGCAGCTCCAAAATCTGGAAAACAATGAAAATGAGTTATCCCATATTGCCTGTGCAGTGGCATTTTTGGTATTTATATACTAAAATGCATTCTCTATAAGTAAATAAGAGATCCTAGAGGCTCTTGGTGGGCTCTTGAGGGCTGGAGGAGTGAATGCATGGGCAAACCCCTAAATTTTGGGTTGAAATTCAAAAATGGCTTTAAAACATGGAAACTTATTATCCCACATTCATGCCTTAGAAGGATTTCAAAATCCTTATAAGGAAAAATGCAAACATGTTAATGTGAAGCTAATGAGGAGGCTATCCACGCGCGTGCCCAGTCAACTGATGCCTTGGTTTCTATGCCCAAAAATGGAGAAAAACAAATTTTGATGAAAGTGACACATGGCATCCGATTGCGCAGTCGTGAGAAGTTAGCCACCAAAGGAGATAACCATGGAGACTTGGCGATTGACCGCTAGTGGTTAGTCGTGTAGTCAGGAAATGTAGAAGATAGCCACCAAGACTTGGTGACTGACCACTAGCGGTTAGTCACGAAGTAGCCACATGTTGGAGATGACTGCTGCGACAAGGAGGTAACTACTAGTCGCGTGGTCACCAAATGGGCGTTAGCCACCAGATGCTAGTCACCAGGTCGCCCAGGGATCACAGTTAAGTTGAAAATTATTGGCGACTTGGAGACTGAGGTTGGTCGTATGGTCGCTAGATTTAACTGTGGTTAGTAAAAATATTCAGAGACTTAGAGACAAAGAAGAGAGCTAACCAGGGTTAAAGGCATAGTTAAAAAACTAGTTTATAACAGTGAATTAGCATATGCCACATGTCAAATTCTGATGACTTCTAGGCAAAATATGCAGAAAATAGGGTTTTCAAAGGAAATTTAAATGATGTGCAAATTTTAAAGGGTAAAGTGCATAGTTTGCAAAAGTATTTTATTTCAAATATTAAGAGATGCATTCCGGGAAGATGTTACAACACATGAAGAATCACATTTGGACAGAATGAACATCAGAGAATTGGATCAAATTTGCACAAAGGGATAAGACAAAATGCACATATATTTTATTGAAAAGGTTAGATTTGTTAGAGCTTTCCAGGAGGTTTTTTGAGCAGATATTTTCTCAATTTTCAAAGATATTTTCTTAGCAGATGGAAGCAGATTTGATGGATTTCTTAGTGGAAAATGATGGAGATTTGCAAGGGATAAATTCAGATTTTGAAAAGACAGATGGAGTCAGTTTTTAATAAAATATATCAGATATTTTGAAAAGAAGGAATGACTGCAAATCAGATTTGAGAGAAGGACAGGTGTTTGCTAGATAGAGTTTTACAGTTTCTTCTCTTCTATATCTTTCTTTCTTTTTCTCAGTTGTAAGGGTTCCTCTCCTCTGGTCTGTTTTGGGGTTTTTCCATGTAGGAGTTTAGAACAGGTCCCAATGATGTTGAATATATTATTGTGATGTAAATTTCTCTTCTTGTCTTAGTCTTTTAAGCTTCTTGTCTGGATATGTTGTGACAAATTTTGTTAATGAAATACAGTGTAGTTTCTCCTCTTTCATATTTTCTTGTCTCTTTATACTCTATTTGTGCTCTAGTATGGTTTGTTAGTAAGGCATTCAAAACATACCTACTATAAGATAGTGTGTCTAATTGCCTGTGAGTTCCTTTCAAGGAGAGGACTAAGTTTCATTAGCAATTTCGGAGAGCAAAGCATTTTGTAAGGATTTGATGCAGTGGTATGAATCTGAGAGGATAGTTTGTAAGGCATTCTATCTCAACTGCATGTAGTTTGTAAGGCACTCTAAAATATCTTCATTAGTTTATCTCTGTTGTTTCATGTTTTCATTGACTCTTTGCCCAAGGATAGGCACTGGTTAGGGTTTACTATTCAGTTTGTATTCAACCATCAAGCATAAAACAAATATTCAAATACATCTTTTTTACTAAGTGCATACCTATTGAAAAAGGATTGTGTTAAAGTAATACAGTTCATATTGATGATTCCTTAGAGAGTGAATCAAAAGGTTAGCCTTCCTTGAGTTTAAAATCAGAAAAAGAAGAAGGGTAAGCATCCTTATGCCACTGTTATTTGTTATTATAGTCATAGTATTCCCTGTTAAGCTCTGTTTCAGATTGTTTCCAGTCATTTAAAAAGTGTTATCTTATTGATATAATCAGAAATATAATAACATAACAGTGAAGACCCAATCCACCATTTGAAGTTTACTTGAAACACAGTGAACTATCTAGGTAATACCTTCCTGAGTCTGTGGAGCTCAAAAACAAAGAAGGATATTATCCAATCCTTAGCAATTAGCCTTTCTCTTTCCTAAAAGAGGTTGCATTCAAGTATATGAGGTATACTATCATCATTAGGTAAGTGTTGCAAGAAAAAGTGCTAACATATCTATTAAATTCTACTCTGTTAATCTATTTAGCAACACTGTTGAGTGTGCACTCAATTAAGAGATTTGTTGTTGGATGGTTAAATCCACCTTCCATGAAAGGATTTTTACACTATGCTCCACTTGTTAGAATGATAGAAAATTACAAATTGACTTTGTAAATGCAATCTCCTATTGCTAATATAGATCCTATTTAGTACACATAAGAATATTATCACCTTAATTGTGATTTAATAATACCTTTGATTCTCAGTATACTCTGTTCTTAGTTCTTGCTAACCAAATTCATCTTTTTTTATCCTTGTTCTAGAAACTCTCAATCTGATCCATAGATGTGCTCGTCTGATTCATTCATGTTCTACTCTCTCTTCAAATCATATTTTTCATCCATAATAATGAATGATTACATCATCTCTTTATAGATGGATTGACATCATTGAGTTTTGATAAAAACAATGTTAACTCTAAGATAAGGTTTTACAACTTATACCTAGATATCCTAGTCTATGTGTTTTAAATCAATTAGACTACATAAAGAACTTACATTCATGTATCTTTTCCCTAAAGAAATGGATTTAAAAAAATTAAATATCCTATAAATATAATACACTTTATTTATCTGACGTGGAAGTAAGATCCACTTTTTGCGGGCTGCAACTGACTTTTAGTTCTATCTGTCAGTCATGCTTGACTGTCCTTCAATTTTCTTCTTTCAGTTGCACTGTATCTGTCTTTTTGGTCTACACTGTAAATTTCATATCGGGTTCCTCCGTCAGGTTCCACTTTATCTTTCTATCTTTTCAATTTCATTTTACACACTAACTTGTGTCATCAGTTCTCTTTGCACTTAGTTATCTTTGGTGAACTCTTAGTATCTGATCATTGGTTTTCTCATGTCCTGTCTTTTGATTTATGCTTACCGAAAGTGTAGTTTTCATACTAATGGAAAATTAATGTCATCAATCTCCCCTTTTGACATTAGTATCAAAAACTGATATGTGCAAAATACTAACAAAATGTTAAGTATATACAACATATATAATCCTTAGTCATTTAATGACTCCCCTTATGTATATGTCGGTATAACTGTACATATGATGTTTTTCCTTATATATATCATTTTCATCATACAACTATATCATATTTACCATTTTCCCATCTGAATGAATGAATGTACATAACATTATTTTCCCTTTTTGTATTTTGTACTCTTCATTTTCCCCCTTTTTTGATATTAAGGGCCAAGGTCTTTACCTTAGAGCTTATAAAAAATATGGGAATGTGAAGACTTCATGTCTTCCATCATTTTCTCCCATTTTTCTTTGAGGTTCTCCAAAGCCATCTGCTCAAGTGTAATCTTTGATTTCATATCATAGATGTTGTCTGCCATAGACATCTTTGGGGTTTCTATTAGTTGCCTTGCAAAATTGATGTGTTGTTGGAGAAGTGTTAGGTTTGGTAGAAGTTGAGCTTGAAGCTCAATTACTTCTTCCCTAAAATGTGTTTCTACCTCCCATAGCTCATTCCTTAACCTTTTTATCTCAATAATCTTCTTATAATTCAGTTTGACTATATTATCTCCATCGATGGTTAAGCTTTGTGCACTATTTGCTAGATCGATATCTAGCTTTGCAATGTTGTCACTATTTTCCTTAGTGAACATTTCTATTGTGCTCAATTTTTGAATTAAGGCTATATCTTTAGATATGATTGGATCCAATTTAGATATTAATTCTAATAGCTTTACCTTATTAACTGCCACTTCTTGGTTGATGTTCTCTATGAGCTTATGGTGGTACTTTATCTCGGATCTCTCCTCTATTGCCTTCTCAGCATCAATTTTCTGAGTTTTGATTGCCTCGGTGAGGGTAGCTAATTGATCAAGTATTGGCTTTCTTTGATCAATATCAACATAGGGCACTATTTGATGTAGTATGTCTTGTGTTGTCTCCAGTACCATGGATTCACTGTGTTGTTTCTTTGGCTTCTCTTGCAATGCCTTCCTTTGGCATATCTCTCCATATTCCTGTAATGCTTCAAAGTCAAGTGCAGAGGGGTCACACTTTGGTATCTCTATTAGTTCATCCAATGTGACCTCTAACTTTTTCTTCTTTGTTTTCTTCTTCTTCTTCTTCTTCTTCTTCTTCTTCTTCTTCTTCTTCTTCTTCTTCTTCTGTGACTCAGTATTATGTAACACTATTGCTAGTTTCTCGGCCTTCTTTGTTGTGCTTGATGAAGTGACCTGTTGTGCTTGTTTCTGCTGCTTGGCATCGGTTTTAGCTCATCGGCTATCTACAGACATTTTCACATGAACACCTTTACATCATTAGTATCACTCTTGTGAGTTTCCCCAAGAGCACCAAATTTTGGTTTGTCTCCTTCATTGGTGTCCTTTTCTTCATCAATATTGGTTTTTGTATTCTTGTCTTGAGTATCTACATTTTTTTCCTTATCTCCTCCAGTAGCATTATTTGTGTCTGTTACATCTTGAGCATCTCTAATTTCTTTCTGACCATCAGTGTTATCTTTGATTGGTTCTTCCCTAGCATCCTTTGGAGTATTCTTCTCATGTGATTTGCTTTATTCTTGCATGATATTGATACCTTGTATCAATATTTTTAGTTTTCCTAGAATGTTCACTTGTGCAGTATCAACTGGTGTGTCTTGCTCATTGGTTTTGTCCTTTTCAGCAATGAAATCTTCATCCTTGTTCAATTCCTCTACTGGGTCATCGGTAATGTCTATGACATTAGTGTCCACAATGTTGTCATTTGTGGTGTCTTCCCATGTTTCATCTACAACATCTATAGTCTTGTTGCCTGTTGTATCATCTTCTTCTTTATCTAATTCAATGGATGTCTCATCTTGAGTTGCCTTGTCAACATCTTTTTGTTGAAGGTCTTTGCCGGGGCTATCCTCCCCAGTAGGTCTATTCATAATCTTGCACCATTTCTTATGGTTGTCTTGCTTAAGCTCTATAAGCTTTCCTTCAAGGAGTTTGTATGCTCTTAGCTTCGGTGAGGACTCCTTTTTTTACTTCTCCATCATCTCATCAATTTCAACCTTCTTTGATTTAGGTTGCATGAGAGAAATAAGTACTCTCTCTCTTATCTCTTTCTCATTCTTCAAAGCAAATGTCCAATGAGAGTATAATCTATCCAATAGATCCCTTGGTACATAACTACCTTCAAATTGTACTGGTACATATTTGAAGTTGTACATTTTAGCTATCATGGCGTCCTCAATTTTATTTTGTTCTTCTGGATTTAGTTTTGGCCATCGTCTAATTTTTGGATCTGTAATGGATCCAAAATTTGCAATATATACACAAATGTCATCAATAGAGTTAGGTTGTTTTACCTTGACACTTTTTGCTTCAATATCTTCATCCTGCTCAGTGTCCTCTATATCCTCTTGGGTTCTTATGAATTTCCTTCCTCTTTTGTTTTTCCCTCTTTTTGGTGTGGGAGCTTTCCTCTTATAAGTCCTAACCTTTCCTTTCTTTAGAGATGAAGGAGTAGAATAGTTTGAATTTTGGCTTCTTTTCCTAGAAGCAATTATTGTCCGTGGCCTTTTAGTTGGTGGAGGAGGCGGTGAATCTGAATCTGTTTCCTTGGATTCATCCTTTGCTTCATCTTTACCGACAGATAGTTGTTCTTAAATTTCTTCCTCCTATCCAACTTCATCTTTCTCAATGTCCTCTATATCCTCTTGGGTTCTTATGAATTTCCTTCCTCTTTTGTTTTGCCCTCTTTTTGGTGTGGGAGCTTTCCTCTTATAAGTCCTAACCTTTCCTTTCTTTAGAGATGAAGGAGTAGAATAGTTTGAATTTTGGCTTCTTTTGCTAGAAGCAATTATTGTCCATGGCCTTTTAGTTGGTGGAGGAGGCGGTGAATCTGAATCTGTTTCCTTGGATTCATCCTTTGCTTCATCTTTACCGAAAGATAGTTGTTCTTCAATTTCTTCCTCCTATCCAACTTCATCTTTCTCAATGTCTTCCTCGGTTTTTGTTAGAATCTTCTTGAGAGTCTTTACCATATTTTCTTTCTTTTTGACAACTTTCTTCACAACTAGGCCAGATTTTATTCTTGTCTTGGCCTCTTCATAAGTTCCAAATTGTGGTTTCTTCTTATCCAATGGTTCATTGATCAAGGCATCAATTTCCTTAGTATCAAGATCAATGTTGATCTCATACTCTAATGGTTTCAACCATGTTGTCCTCGGTACAGTAGCCTTAATGTATGTATTGTCAATGTCAAGCATGAAGCATATCTCATCCTTATATTGTTCAATGAGTTGCTCAGGGATTCTTACCCTCTTCTGCATTAAGTCTTTGAATACATTCAAGTATTCATCCATGACTGTCTCAAAGTTATCACCCAGTGTAGCTATGTGCTCACTGATTTTCATGGTGATCGGTTTGGTGCTATCCCATTTAACATCTCCAACTGATGGGAATGTTTCTTCAAAATAAAAGAAGATACACATTATTAGTGAGCCAAAGTTACAAGAGTTTGACTTTGCATTCCTGATAGTCTTTAGGTTGTCCTTCAACTGATTTAGGAGTAGCTCAGATAAGTTTAATTGTGTGCCCTTCTTTAAAATTTTGAATTCTCTATCCACTGCACCTAATGCTATGCTCTTTAATCATCTTTCTTGGAAGAATTTATAGCCCAAAACACATGTACCAAAATTGATCTCATCATCTATTATTGTTGTAACTTTTAGTCCGCTGCCATCCCATTTGGCTTCAGTCATCTTTTCAGTCTTAACATTTGGTGGATGCTTTAGTGCCTTAAATTGATTGGTTATTGGGTAACTGGTGACTGCATGAATGACGTCTCGGGTCATTACCTTTAGTTCATCAAACCATAGCTTTTTGTTATGCATTTGGCTTAACACTAACCGAATCCATTTGGTTTTGAAAACCTTCAAAAACATTAGGGCATTGGTGAGCCCTTTCAGTTCAATGTTCTTGTGCTCTTCATTAAGTGTTGCATTGTCATTGCACAACTTCTTGTATTCTTCTTCAACCTATGATGTTCCAATCTCTGCAATCCTACAGTGTATGAATGATAAAACATCTTCAACAAGTAAAACCCTAGCTAGAATGCGTGCAAACGCACTAGCATCATTAGGTTGTGAGGCAACCCCAGGATGGATCTTATAGTTAGGTTCCTCACATGCCATTTTCTTGATGAGCTTGAGCTCATCTTTCTTTCCATTCTTAGATTTCACAGTTGGTGAAGATTAGGCTATTTTTAGATATTTAGGGATTTTTAAAAGTAGACTTGTCAGTCTTGAAGAAATTATTGTGATCACTCTATAGCTTAGTTGGTCTTTGCTCAAAAATTACCTTTGGTCGCTCTGCTTTGGGTATCGTGAACAAATGAGTTATTCTGATGCCTTATTTATAGCTGTTGCCCTAAAAGTGTGCCATAAAATCTTACCAACTTCTTGGTTTATGAAGACTGAGTTTGTTGGTGAAGAATTTACTTCCTTCGGCTACACTTAAAATATTTTGGAGTAGTCACTATTCACTTTGCTTTTACCGACAGGTTTTGATATCTCTAATAACTTGTTCATTTGCTTGTTTATCGACGAGGCTCAGTTTGTACTTAGCAACTTTGATTTCAACCGACACTTCTCGATAAGTGTTGAAATCTTAGCTTTGAGTGTATACTGATGGGTTTTGGTATATATGCCGAAAAGCATAGTTATCATATATTTTACCAAGTAATACCATGATGCATCTTTCTTATGATAATTTGGCATTATATCAACATACTATGGAACTGATGTAAAGTAATAGCTTAGGGTAATGTAGTTCCATACTTGTTCTGCTTAAGTGGGGGTGGTGATGTCACCAGATTCATTGGATGGGGTGTCACCATTTGCATTGCTCGGTCCATCTTCATCATTTCTTGAAGATTTTCTCCACATTTTATCTCTCACCCTCTGGATATCTTCAATGGTGTTTCCATTGGGATATATGCTTGTTTCTGTTATTCAGTCTCAGCAGTCTTTCTTGAGATGACCAACTTTATGACAGTGTAAGCATGCAATTCTGGGGTTAGTCCAGCCTCTAGACTTTCTAGTCCACTATCTCATATAGTTTGTAGAAATGTGACCATATATTCCACATGATGTATAGTTCTCCAAGTATTTTAGTCCTATACATACTGATTACCGACTCTCTTTGGTTATAAGGAAGTTTCTTGACCTTTAGGATTCCATGATTGCCTTTTCTTTTTCCAGCATTCAAGACTTGTGCGCCCATTCATTTTGTATGTAGGACAATATTTGTCCATATAATTTTCCTTCTTTGGTTGATTCATCTCAGACTTACATTCATATGCTTTATGTCATTTCTTGTTACATTTATAACAAAATCCTATTAATGAAGGTGTAGATTTAGGAATACCTTTCATTTTGCCTCTGCATACATTTGATGTATCGCCTTGCTTTCTGCAGTGATTACATGTAAGATTTCTTGGTCTTGATTATTTTGTAAACATTATTTGGATCAACTTGATTTGATGATTCTCCATTCTCGGTAAAACCTAGACTGGTATTGTTGTTGACTCTTCGTTGTCCTTCAAGAAAATCATCCATTCTTTTATTGCTTTCTTCAACCTTTTTGATAATTTCATTATGTTGTTGCTGAATTCTTATTTAATGTTTCAAATTTTCATTCTCATCCCTTAGTTCACCGATATATTTTATTCTTTCAATGAGTTCAACATTTAATCTATTTGCCTCTTGACTCATAAGAATAATCTGATTTGAGATCTCATGGTGATGCTCTGTAAGTCTTTGTATTTCAAACTCTTTTTCTTGTAGCTTTTTTGTGATATTTCTTCTATCATCAATAACTAGTGTTCTTTATTTCTCACCTTTCCTAGCATTGTTCATGACATCAATCATCCTTACCATCTATGTCTCTTGACCAATTTGTAGAGATTTAACTTGTCCAACTAGATGTAGATTTATTGTAGTTAGGCTTGTGATGCTTTCTTTATATGAATCTGATCCTTTGCTTGTACTTGATCCTGAAGACTCAAAGAAATCTGGTATTTCTTCCTCATGATAATCTGTCTCATTACAATGAGATGCCATATTCTTTCTTTCATCTAGCAGCTATCTCATGTTGATTCTAGCTTCTTTATACTGTTCAAAGAACATCTAAATTTTAATCTTTTTGTTCTCAATATTTTTTATCAAGACTGTACTTCTCCTTTGTATGATTTTTTCTCTTAATACTTTAAGCTTTCCAAGAAGAGACTTAGCTCTGATACCAATTGTTGGGATTAATGGGAAGTATGTACTAAGAGGGTAGGGGTGAATTAGTACCTGTAAAACTTGTATATCCCTTTTATCAATTAACCTTTGCAATCAATTGTATATCCATTCAATCTGGTTTAAACTATCTTTCTGTGAGTTATATCAATTCATAACATTAACATACATGTGAACATTCATAGAAACATTCATGAAAGTAAATTGACACATAACACAAGATATGATATCACATAAAACTCCTCTGAGGAAGTAAAAACTATGGTGGGGATGGCACCCACAAAATCTTTGCTATCTACAAATTGAAAGGGGCTGATTAAGGCTTACAATTTGATCACTTCTGATGATCTACCTTATTAGGAGTATCAGTGGAGACCTGTTAATGTCTACTCTCTTAAGAGCTTTCACAACATTGTTGAGTGTGCACTCGGTTAAGAGATTTGTTGTTGGATGATTAAATCCACCTTCCTTGAAAGGATTTTTACACTTTGCTCCAATTGTTAGAATGATAGAAAATTATAAATTGACCTGGTAAATGCAATGTCCTATTGCTGATACAAATCCCATTTAGCTCACATAAAAATATTATCACCTTAATTGTGATGAATAATACCTCTAATTCTTGGTATGCTTTGTTCTTGGTTCTTGCTAACTAAATTCATCTTTTGTTGTCCATGTTCTTAAAACTCTCAATCTGATCCATAGATGTGCTCATCTAATTCATTAATGTTCTCCTCTCTCTTCACATCATCTTTTTTATCCATAATAATGAATTATTGCATCATCTATTTATAGATGGATTGACTTCATCGAGTTTTGATAAAAAAACAATGTTAACTCTAAGATCAGGTTTTATAACTTATACCTAGATCTCCTAATCTATGTATTTTAAATCAGTTATACTGATTAAAAAGCTTACATTCATGTATCTTGTCCCTAAAGAAATGTATTTAAAACAATTAAATATCCTATAAATAGAATACACTTGCTTTAACTGATGTGGAAGTCAGATCCACTTTTTGTAGGATGCAACTGACTTTCGGTTCTATCTGTCAGTCATGCTTGACTATCCTTCGATTTTGTTCTCTTGGTTGCACTATATCTATCTTGTCAGTTTGCACTATAACTTGCATATTGGGTTCCTCTGTCGGGTTCCACTTTATCTTTTTGTCCTTTCAATTTTGGTTTACACACTAACTTGTGTCATCGGTTCTCTTTGCACTTAGTTATCTTCGGTGATCTCTTACTATCTGATCTTCAGTTTACTCATTTTCTATCTTTCAGTGTATTCTTACCAAAAGTGTATGTGTGTGTGTAAATGGGTACCTGTTGAAAATGACACAAACACTCAATAGGTCATTTCATTAGCTCAAATGGTTAGTTAAAACATTAAAAATCACTAATATTGGTCTATTGCCTTCTAACTAGAAAGAGTGTAATCAATTACATATTTAGCACTCAGAATATGCTCCAAATCAGTGACCAATACTATCCTAGCATGAAGGATTTGATTCAAATTTAAACTAAAAATGTGAAAAAGCATACAATCTAGCTTGAAAACATGAAATGAAAACTATAAGCTAG
>MU226275.1:1216129-1237555 GCA_018584345.1 Thuja plicata | reverse complement strand
GGAATATTAATAAATGAAATAAACTTATTTAATTCATTTAAAAATATAGGAATTAATTATTTAAACAATGAAATTGCTTTTTAATAATTAGAGGACTGTAGCCATTTTAATTAAATTAAATAGGCTACGGGAATGGGTTAATTGAAAGTGGGTATTTGATTTAGGGATTTATTTAATTCCTTTATAATTAAATACTATAGTCATGTTTGATTTTGATTTGATTTGATTGGTCAAAATTGATTTGAATTGTATGGCTATAATAGTTAATATAAATCAGTGATAAAAATCACCTAGGATATTAAATTGATTAAAAGAATTATGCCAAGCAGTAACAGGGTCGTTTGAACATAAATTGAGGGTATGATCACACTTAGAAAAAATAGGGTCTATAGTTGCGACAGACCAAATTTAGATGGTTACAGTGTACTTTGCATACTAATGGCAAATTAATGTCATCAGTAATAACCTGTATCAAAAATATATTCAAATTTAGTCAGTATACAAAATGCAACTTGGGATTAATCATGGAAAAAGAGAAAATACTAAATTAAAAAA
Source organism: Thuja plicata (assembly GCA_018584345.1). Taxonomy (NCBI): domain Eukaryota; kingdom Viridiplantae; phylum Streptophyta; class Pinopsida; order Cupressales; family Cupressaceae; genus Thuja; species Thuja plicata. The sequence goes on along the minus strand of MU226275.1, from coordinate 1,237,000 downwards.
ATATTAGAGCATTTTGCCACAACCTTGTAACATAGATAGTCAATGGGTCTCGTAGCTCAAAAACTTAAGAGTAAAAAAAAAAGAACTGGATAGATATATCATAAAAAAAACCACCTGTAAAGATTATTTCTCTCTTTGATCGTCTCACCAAAGGAAATATCATTTTCTTTATAGGCCCTGGCAAGTGACTTCATCTTCAATTAGAATCAGAACAAAATTTTAATTCTAGTAGACTAGTAAACAATGTGAACTAGAAATCTGGTTGTCATGGCGCTAATAAAAAATGATTCTTCTAAGCATTTAAAATTGTTACAAAAACCCCTATTACTCGTACTCATGTTGCTGGTAAGGTAACCATAAAAAAACAATTTCCAAAACTGGTTAGTGCAGTCTTGTGCTAATATGTCTTTCCATTGGAAATTAACAGTTCAATTGCTATAGCCATCAATTATTGCTCCCTAGATCATTCAGGTGTTAATAAAAAGGAATACAACACCAAGAAAATATTCCATTCCTTAATTCCCTAGGGAATGAAACATAATCTCTATTTGAATTATCTTCAAAGTTAAAGAACCCGTGCATGAGTGTCATACAAAGAAAATTTACCAAAGTCTTTTAGAAATCAAAAGTCCTGTATTTTCAATCATATGCCATCTAACTTAATGTCACAAAGAATTTGAACTTTTGAGTCTCTAAGACCACAATACCATTTAATACTTTCCTTGTTGAAGAAAAAAAAAGACATAGGAGAAACAAGAAATACATAGCACACTGATTAGAGCGATAAAAATTGCTTGCTCAAGCATTCTATTTATAAGAAAATATACAATAAATGTGTAGAAGTCCGTAGATTATAAGTAGTTGGCATATTAATAAAAGTAGTTGGAATGGATGGTTGTAGACGGCTATGAAAGACTGCGGGCGACTATGAATGGTTGTAGTTGGTTGCACGTGAAGTTCATGACTAATAATTAATTTATGTTAACATCCCCTCTAAATTAATTATTTTAACTTTTCTCCATAATCTAGAAAGGATGGGTCCCGACCTAAAGCCTTGTTAGGTACCCATTTATAATAATTTAGTCTCTAAATACAATGGTTGGAATTCACTATAACCCCCCCTGAATGACAACCAGGAGAGAGTCATGTGACTACTCGTAAGCCTAAAATATTTCTAAGAAATACAAACTTAGTTTCACATAATGGCTTGGTAAATATATCAGCAATCTGGTCCTCTGTCTTGCAATATTGAAGATGAATCACCTATTGCTAGATGAGATGCCTAATATAATGATGATAGACCTCAATATGTTTTGTACGAGCATGAAACACTAGATTCTTGGACAATGAGATGGCACTCTAGTTATCACAATGAAGTATAGAAGGTCCTGCTTGACGTTGCTTGAGCACTAATAGAATATCTTTTAGCCAAGTGATTTCTTTAGCTGCTTCATTAGCTGTAGTATATTCAGCCTTGGTAGTAGATAGAGAAATAGTAGATTTTTTCTTTCTACACCATGAAATAGGACCTGCACCAAGAAAGACAACATAGCTTGTAGTTGATTTGCGGTCATCTCCACATGCTTCCCAATCAAAATCTGAATAGCCAAGAAGTGGAAGATCTCCATGAGATGAATAATATACACCCATTGTCAAAGTTCCCAAGCACATATCGTAAGATTATTTTTGTTGTTATCCAACGTGGGACCTTAGGGGAACTCAAAAATCTAAAAAACACACTAACTACAAAAGAAATATCTGGCCGAGTGTGAGTTAAATAAACAATACTACCAACCAATTTTATATATAATGTAGGATCAACATCTTCTCCTTCCCTATCTTTACTTAACTTTAAACCTAGAGAAACTGGAGTAGACATAGTTTTACAATCTTCCATCATAAAATTTCTCAACAAGTCTAGAGTATACATGGTTTGACAGAGATAAATGCCATCATCTTTCTGTCATACTTGTATGCCAAGAGAGTAATGTAGAAAACCAAGATCTGTCATCTCAAATGTATCTTGCAAGTTTAACTTTATGTCAATAATATGGTTCAGGTTATGTCCTGTAATGATAAGATCATCAACATAAAGCACAATAATTATGATGCCACCATCATCAAATTCCTTCACATAAAAATTTGGATCATGAGGACTATTGTGGAATCCTTGAATTTGAAAATATTCATCAATTTTAGCATACCAAGCCCTTGGAGCTTGTTTTAATCCATATAGAGACTTCCTTAATTTACAAACCAAGTGTTCTTGTCCTAGAATTTCAAATCCTTGGGGCTATTTCATATAAATTTCTTCATCAATTTAACCATTCAAAAAATGCATTTTTAACATCCATTTGGTGAAGAGGCCACTTGAAATGTGCTACCAATGGTATAATAGTCCTGACAATACTAATCTTTGCTATTGGGGAAAATGTTTCTATGTAATCTATTCCCTCTTTTTGTGAATACCCTTTGGCCACTAATCTTTCTTTCTGCTTTTCAATACTTCCATCTGACTTGAACTTAGTCTTATACACCCACTTATAATTAACTACATTCTTACCCTTTGGTATTTCCACTAATTACCAAGTTTTATTCTTTATCAAAGAATCATACTCACTTTGCATAGCTTCTTTCCATTCATGTTGTCCCTTAGCCTCATCATATGTTTGAGGATCATTGGTATTCATTATGGTGGTTATTAAAGCATAATTAATTTGTTGAGTCCTTTGATAAATATCTTGAATACTCTTGATCTTTAGAGGAGGACTAGATTCCTCAGCTATGTTAAAGATTTCCTTAGAACTGTCACAAGTTTCAAAATCATTGGAAGAATCCTAATTATCTATGGGCCCTTGTGGAATGGGAGAGAATTTTTCCATATCATCAAACCCTTAATTAAAATTTACATCTCTACTTGTAAACACATCTTGCACCCTAGGATAATACAACATATATCCTTTCCTTTAATCATCATACCCCACAAAGATGCACTTAACACTTTTCTTATCAAATTTACTTTCTCTAATCTCATCTGGTATATGAGAATATGCTTCACATCCAAACACTCTAAAATATTTAACATTTGTTTTCCTCCTACTCCATGCTTCTTCAGGAGTAATATTTTGCAAACAACTTTTCAGAGATCTATTTAAAACATGAGATATAGTATTAACAACCTTAGCCCATAGAAACAAAGGAAGATCCTTGGATTGTATCATACAATGTGTCATTTCTACTAAAGTCCTATTCATCCTTTTAGCAACATCATTTTGTTGGGGAGTATATCTAACAATCATTTCCCTCTTGATACTCACAAAAATATTTGAAATTGTTATTCACATATTCTCCACCATTATCAGTTCTTATTCGCTTGATCTTATTTCCACTTTCATTTTCCACAAGAGCTTTAAACATTTCAAATTTGTTAAATTATTCCTCCCTTTTATGTGGGATTCATAGGTCCATTCAAAACACTATGGACAAGTTCAAGGCTTTTTCTTTCCCTCCATATAGACCTCTCAAAAGTGTCTCTATGTTGTTTACCAACCATGCATCCTTCACACACATTTGTTTTTACCTTTATCCATGGTATTCCATCAACCATATCCATTTTTGAAAGCATAGCTAAACTTTGATAGTTTAAGTGACCATATCTTTGATAAAATAGCCCACTTAAGGATGAGTAATATAAGCTTTCTTATCAATAGATGCTAAAAATTTGTAGATGCCATCATTCTCAACTCGTGTGGCCACTATTTTGTATCCATCATTAATATTCTTGATTGAACACTCATCTAAATATAACTCCACCTTATAGCCATGTTGAGTTATTTGACTCACTAAAAGAAGATTTTTGGTTCACGTAGGTACAAGATTCACATTAGTTATTTCCAATTGTTTACCACCATTTACTTTCATTGAAATTGTACCTACTCCTTCAATATCATGTGAACTATCATCACTGAGAAATATTATTCTACCTTTTGTTTCTTCTAAAGAGGTAAAAATGTTTTTTTTTGTAAGTCATATGGTGGCTAGCTCCTAAATCAATGTACCATGCATTTCTTGAATCACCTTGAGCAGGTAAAGAAGCTATTATTATATGATGATGATGTAACTACAAGTCTTGCTCTGTACCCTACCTTCCTCTATGGCATCCTATTGGTCACTTCTTGACCTATTTGGGTTCTTGATTGAACCTAACCTTCTAAGGATTCTTTGTACAAGATCCTTCTCCTTTCAACTTGCATACATCAACAAAGAAACCAAAACATGCATCACCTAGCACATTGGAGCTCTTCTTGCCCCATCTTCATTAATTGATCCAACATGATCAAGAACACTTCTACATGGAGAGGTAGGCTTGTAGGATGTTAACTAGATCCACTCCAATACCCACAAACACACTTTACACTAGAACCCTAAATGATTTCCAAGAAACTTACCAAATTCACCCAAAATAGGGCTACAAGAAATTAGGCCTAATTAGGCTATTTTTCTCAAATAATTTGAAATAACCCTTAACAAGATGGAAAACTAACCTTTGATCCTAACACCCTTTATAGAGACCTAAAATATTTTCTAGGTCTTTTCCTCCCAAATTTTCCGTACAATGACTTCCTAGAAACAAGGCTAAAATTAGGGGAAACAAGGCTAAAATTAGGGGTTTCAATGCACACAAAGCATATCCATAAGAATATTTGTTTCCACCATTAAGTATCCTTCACCAAACCTTCCCATTGAATTTGGGACTTCCCCACCCATGTTTCTATCTCTCCACAATCTCTGATTGAAGCTATTAATGTTGGAGATTTTCTTCTGTGCAAATAGTTGACTGTATGTTTGTCATTGATGACAACATATAGTATACAACAGTGAACTGTATAAAAATTTTAGTATGGATATGTGGAAGCCTTGCGTGTTTGTTTTTATATTTCAGACATAGTTACTACACCATGTACATACATGCACGTTCAAATGTTCAATAACAATTAAGTTATGTTACTCTATTTTCCAGACATAGTTTCAGAAGATTGTTCTCAGAAAGCCGACAATAATTTTATTGATTCTTCAGTTGCATCTATCTATGGGATATGCATGTTCAGATTCATGCTTAGTTATGAGTCTAACATAATTAACCAAAGGTGCTAATCATGTTTCATCTGAAGCATGATGTTTGGGTAATTTTGGTGGAGCCAACTTTGTGAAGCGATGCATCTATTAAATTTGAGTTGTGTGGTTCTAATTATGTTGCGTGCTTGGTTTGGATGACAAAAGAATCATTGAAGGGATTCATAAAGCTAAAAAAGATCATATATTTTGGAGAAGATACTTATAGTAGTTCATTTGAAGATCACCAAGTGTGAATGATAAGAAAAGAGACAAAACAAGGATAGAAAAGAATGCTGATTGTTTTGGGATAGTAAAGCCATTTCATTCATCAAATAAAGATCTATGTGAAGAAGAAGAGAGTGTATACAATTCATTGGAATTGATGAAGATAGCAAGTCTACTCAAACAGTTCATTATCAGATATAGTGTGTATCTATTTTCCTAAAGGTTGTAGCCCTCGTCATTTTAGCAGTGAGCTTTTGGACAGTGAGTCCTCACCCCTAATAGGGTTATTTGTAAAAGACTCCTAATAGGGTAAGACCCTTAACCAGGTCACTGTACTTATTTCTTTGTAAAGATCAACTCCTAACAAGGTTGTAAGATCTTCTAACAGGGATTATTATACTCAATTATAGTCCTTTGTGGGTGCTAATTCCCACCGGGGTTTTTACCTAGTTTGGTTTCCCTGTAACCAAAATTGTGGTGTTCTATTTTGTGTTATCTTAAATGTGTATGTGCTTATGATATTCTTTAATTAATTGGAAGAAAGAATTTAAATTGTTGATAACTCATTCACACCCGCCTCTCAGTTATCCCTTGGGACTATTCCAACAATTGGTATCAGAGACAAGTGCCTTGGAGAGAAAGCCTAATAGCTTAAGGAAGATCAAATGGCGTACTTCAAGAAAGAGATTCCTAAGTTTGATGGAGAGAATTATCTTGACTAGAAGAACAAAATGATAAAAAATCTTCACTGTGTTGGTTTTGAGATTTATGAGATTGCTACTCATGCAATAGATGTTCCCACCTTAAAGGACCTTGCAAAAGAAGATTCTACAAATAAACAAAAGGAAGTATTCACCCAAAATGCAATTGCCAAAGAATCCCTATTCAGTGCCCTATCTGACAGTGAATTTTCTGAGATCAAGAAGGCAGACAAAGCATATTCAATTTGGAAATACCTAGAAGACCTATTTGAAGGAGACATCCAAGGCAAGAATGCGCCTAGAAAGACATGGAAGAAAAGATACAAAAATTTAGAGATGCTACCTGCAGAAAACATCAGAGCTTACAATCTGAGCATTAATGAAGCAGTCTCAAGAACCAGGAATAACGGTGGAGAAATTTTAGAGGATGATATAATTGACAAACTAATGACCACATTGACAACATATTATGAAAGAATGATAAAAAACTTGTATGAAACCATGCAATTCTCAAAGGAATTCAAAATAGAAACCTTGATTAGTAAAATATCAGCATTTTAGATATCAAGATTTAAGACAAAACCTAAAATGGAAACAACTTTCAAAGCCTTAGTCCATGGTAAGAAATCCTTAAACATCACTAGTAATATTGAGAAAGAAGAAGTTGATAAAGAAATAGATGAAATCATTTCTATGATAGTTAAGAAGGAAAGAAAAGGTAAAGGAAAATATGAAGGACAACTACCATTCAAATGTTTTTCATGTAACAAAGTTGGCCACTTTGCATCCAAGTGTCCTACAAGAGTCAAGAAGTACAGATCAGATTACAAACCTAAATATACTAAGGAATGCTATCATGCTAAGGATGGTGTAACTGATGATGACTTAGGAGAATATGATAAATTGGATTTGTTGCAATTAAGGATAATGAAAAAAATATTGATCAAATAGAAATTGAAGATGAAAAGAAAGCACAAGAATTGGCTTTAGTATCACAAGCTGACATCAGACTAGATCATAAATAGTGGGTGTTCACATCACATGAAAAGAGACAAAGATAGATTTGTACATCTAGACAAGTAAAAAGGTGGCATGGTTAGATTTGGAGATAACACTCCAAAACCTATCATAGGTAGAGGATCTATCACCCTAGATGGAAATAACAAGACAGATGATGTTATTTATGTTGATGGTTTGCATCATAACTTACTAAGTTTTGGACAACTAATAGATAAAGGATATCAGTTGGAATTCAAAAACAACAGATGAATTATTAACAACAAAGAAGGAGACATGATTGCATCAAGATCAAAAACCAAAGGTAATGTTTTTCAGCTTAACTTTGAAGTAAGTTGTTTTGTTGCAAAAGTGGATGACAGTTGGCTATGGCATAAGAGACTTTGTCATATCAATTTTGACAACATAGTGAAGATAAGTAATGTTAAGGAAGTAAAAGACCTTCCTAGTATTGCAAGACTAGTTGATACTATGTGCATGGAATGTGTGATGGGAAAGAATGTGAGGACCTCATTCAGAAGCAAACAAAACTCTGCAGAGAACAAATTAGATCTAATACATACAGACTTATGTGGACCTACTCAAACAAGATCATACTATGGTGAAAGGTATTTTATTTTTTTTGTTGATGATTACTCCAGGATGATGTGGGTTGCATTCTAGAAAGACAAATCTGAAGCTTTTGAGAATTTCAAAATATTCAAAGCTAAAGTTGAAAATGAATCTGGATTAAAGATAAAATGTCTAAGATCTGATAGAGGAGAAGAATTCACCTCTGCTAAGTTTCTTGAGTACTGTAAAGAGCATGGGATCAAAAGACAACTAAGTGCACCTAGAACCCCTCAATAAAATGGAAATGTAGAAAGGAGAAACAAGATAATACTTGACATAGCGTGCACTATCATGATTGAAGGAAAAGTTGCGCACACCTATTGGAGAGATGCAATCAATAAAATAGTCTATACTATCAACAGAATTCAACTAATACCAAGCACAGACAAAACACCTTATGAACTTTGGTTTGGTAATGTACCTATAGTAAAATACTTTAGAATCTTTGGAAGCAAGTGCTACATCAAGAGAGGTTATGGTGTTGGAAAATTTGATGCTAGAAACGATGAAGGTATTTTTCTTGGTTACTCTACTAAGATAAAAGATTACAAATGTTTTAATTTAAGGACAAAGAAAATCATTGAGAGTCCACATGTGAAGATTGGTGAGAAGTTCATGATTCAAGAGAGATGTTATGAATATGCACCTATGATTGAAGATGAACCTAGACCTATCAATAAAGATACAGTTATTGAAGAAATGTTTGAATTTATTGATGTATCATGCAATAACCTTGAACCAAGTCAAGAATAATCATGGATTACAAATGAGATTGTCAAACCTAAAATCTCAAAATACACATCCAAATACCACTTTAAAGAATATATCATTGGAGATCAGAGCAGTAAAGTCTTGACAAGATCTAGAGAAAAAGGTTCGACTGTTGATGAACAGGTATGCTTACTTTCACAGATTGAACCCTTAAGTGTTGAAGATACGTGTAATGATTCAGATTGGCAAAGTGCTATGCAAGAAAAATTAGATCAAATAATGAAAAATTACACATGGGAATTGGTCCCTAGACCTTGTGACAAGAACGTGATTGGAACTAAGTGGATATTCAGAAAAAAAATGAATGAAGATGGGACAGTGATAAGAAATAAAGCAAGACTAGTATGTAAAGGATATGTGCAAAGAGAAGGAATTGACTATTCTGATACATTTTCCCTTGTGAGAAGACTGGAAGCTATAAAGTCATTTTTAGCCTATAAAACATTCAATAACTTCAAAGTATATTAGATGGATGTCAAATCATCTTTCCTGAATGGTGACTTAAAGGAAGAAGTCTACATAGAGCAGCCTAAAGGATTCAAACTTTCAGACGAACCAGACATGGTATGCAGACTAAAGAAATCCCTCTATGGACTTAAACATGCCCCAAGAACATGGTATGAGAGACTTGATGGCTAATTAACAAAGATTGGATTGAAAAAGGGAGCAGAAGATTGTAACCTATTCATCAGAGAGACACCTAAAGGTTTACTAGTTGTTTCTATCTTTGTTGATGACATTATTTTTGGAGGTAATGACAAGCTTAGTGTAGAATTTGCAAGAGAGATGCAGAGTGAATTTAAAATGAGCATTATTGGACCTATCAAATACTTTTTAGGATTAAATGTAAAAGAAACAGACAAATGCATATTCATAAATCAGTCTAAATATGTGAAGGAGATATTAAAGACTTTCAAAATGGAAGATTGCAAGCTATTAAGCACCCCCATGATAACAGGAAGCAAGATTTCTAAAGATGATGATTCCACAGCAGTTGACAAGACACTATACAAGTCTATGATTGGAAAACTCATATATCTCACTCAATCTAGACCTGATATTTCTAATGCAATTGGCATTGTTGGAGGATTTGTAGCTGAACCTAAACAAAACCACTTAATGGAAATAAATAGAATATTTAGATACTTAAAGTGGAATAGAGACTATTGTTTATGGTATCCTACTCAGAGCATGTACAACTTCATGTGTATACTAATGCTGATTGGGAAGGTTATGTTGATGACAGAAAGAGTACCTCAGGATGAGCAGGATTCCTTGGAGACAGATTGGTCACTTGGACAAGAAAGAAATAATATTGCATTTTTCAGTCAACAGCTGAAGAAGAATATGTAGCAGTAGCATTGAATTGTTCTACAATTGTTTGGATCAAATAGATGATAAAAGACTTTGGAATTCAGATTGATTAACCTATTGTTATTCAATGTGACAACACTAGCACTATCAATATGTCAAAGAACCTTGTGATGCACGCAATGACAAAACACATTGAAATAAAATATCATTTTCTAAGAGAAAAAGTTGCAGACAAAGAAGTAAAGTTGGATTATGTAAGCACTAAAGAACAATTAGCAGATATTTTTACAAAGCCTTTATCAAAAGATAATTTTGAGTATCTCAGGGAGAAGCTAGGAGTAATTCCCTTTCTTGAGTCTGAATAAAATGTGAAACAAAAGCATCAGTCCTTGGTGACTGAGGAATGGTTGAATACTCTACTTATGGAGTAGTACCTTTTCTTGATAGTATTTGGAACCCTTTTCCATTGATGTCAAAGGGGGAGTATATAGTAAGGGCAAGCATATACTCTGGGGGAGTATATAGTCATGAAAATAAAAACATAGTCAGAGGAGTTGTAGTAAAGAGGAACCTTTAATGGGGATATTGAGAAGGTTTTAAAAAGGAGGATACTTTGGGTTGATGGTTTTTTTCATATCATATGTTGTCATCAATGTCAAAGGGGGAGATTGTTGGAGATTTGCTTCTGTGCAAATAGTTAATTGTATGTTTGTCATTAATGACAACATATAGTATATAACAGTGAACTATATTCAATTTTCAGTATGGATATGCGGAAGCCTTGTGCGGTTGTTTTTATGTTTCAGACATAGTTACTACACCATGTACATACACACAGATTTAGATGTTCAGTAACAGTTGATTTATGTTACTTTGTTTGCCACACACAGTTTCAAAAGATTGTTCTCAGAAAGCTGATAGTCATTTTATTGATTCTTCAGTTGCGTCTATCTATGGGATATGTGCATTCAGATTCATATTTAGTTATGAGTCTAAGATAATTAACCAAAGGCTCTAATCGTGTTTCATCCGAAGCATGACGTTTGGGTAATTTTGGTGAAGCCGACTTTGTGAAGTGATGCATCTATTCAGTTTGAGTTGTGGGGTTCTAAATATGTTGCATGCTTGGTTTGGCTTAAAAACAAAGCATTGAAGGGATTCCTAAAGCTGAAAAAGATCATATATTTTGGAGAAGATACTTATAGTAGTTCATTTGAATATCACCAAGTGTGAATGATAAGAAATGAGACAAAACAAGGACATAAAATAATGTTGATTGTTTTGGGACAGTAAAGCCATTTCATTCATCAAATAAAAATCTATGTGAAGAAGCAGAGAGTGTATACAATTCATTGGAACTGATCAAGACAACAGGTCTACTCAAACAATTCATTATCATATATAGTGTATATCTTTTTTCCTGAAGGTTGTAGCCTTCATCATTTTAGCAGTGAGCTTTTGGACAGTGAGTCCTCACCCCTAACAAGGTTATTTGTAAAATACTCCTAATAGGGTCAGACCCTTAACCAGGTCACTGTACTTATTTATTTTTAAAGCTAAAATCTTAACAGGGTTGTAAGATCTTCTAACAGGGATTATTATACTCAAGTACAGTTCTTTGTGGGTGCTAATTCCCACCGGGGTTTTTACCTAGTTTGGTTTCCCCGTAACCAAAATTATGGTCTTCTATTTTTTGTTATCTTAAATGTGTATGTGCTTATGATATTCTATAATTAAATGGAAAAAATAATTTAAACTTCTGATAACTGATTCACCCCCCCTCTAAGTTATCCCTTGGGACTATTCCAACAATTAATGCCTTCAATCCTCCTTATCACATCTACAATTCTCTTGGATCCCTAGCCATGCAACTCTGGCTCTCCTAGAGAATCACTTTAAAATTAACTACTTGACTTCTAGGGACCCTCCTTCACTATAAAATATGTACAAGGAGTCATCTCAATAAATTCCAAAGGCCCGTGCAAACTCCACATTGGGAAGAGGATCTATGACTACATTTGCAGAAGTTGCTTGGTTCAGACCAGTGAATGGCTTAAAAAAAAAATTTACAAACCTTAAAAAACTCACACAAAATGCTAACATAAAACCAAAAATAATCTAAAAAGGAACTACTCTACATTAATCATCCAGTATAGTAAGCAATCTAATCCATTAAAACACAAAATACTCAGAAATTGTTAAACTACAATTGTTTCTTTAATTACACAGTCCGTACACAAACTTTGCAAAAATCATCAAACCTCTTGAAAAGGTTGAGGGATGTATTATATAGTTTACCATGACCCTATTCCAATGGTTTCAGATAGTTAGAGACCTCAAATGCTCGAAAAGACATTTTTGCAAGAAATGTTGTCAATGCTGTCAATGACAACATTGACAACTTTTGTGATTCTTGCCTAAAACATGGTCCAACACCTCAAGAACTTAACCAATTGCATATTTAGTCTAATTAAACAAAAAATAGGTCTCCTAAACACTTTCTTGTCAAATTTGACCCGTGAATGGATCATTTCCACTATTGCCCCAACATTGGCAATATGAATAAAAATGAGCAACTTTGGACATTGCTAGAAATGAAAGACACTAAAGACCTAATAAGACATCCTTGTCTAAAAAAAAACATCCTAGGACCGACCTATTCCTATTATTCCGCTAGTGGTTTTGCTAGGTCCACTACAAGCCAAAAACAACTTAGAAGCCCTAGGTTACATGCTAGCCCTACCTAGGTGCTCCTGCACCATACTCCCCCACAAAGGTAAGTTATGTCACTCCTATGGAAAACATGTCTTTAGAGATGCCCACCTTATGGAAGTCTATATCTGCAATCCATGAGGCCTCTGATTTAGGCTAATTCTTCCACTTGATGAGGTGTTCCGTATACACATTGTGCCTTGTAGACTTCTTAACTCTTGAATCCAGAGCTTTGACAGATTCTAACTATGGCTTGGGAGGTAATACCATAGAATCAACATCACTACTAACCCCTTGACTACTTTGACCCATCTCATCAATTTTTGGGCTTTGAATTGGATCAAGTCTTGTACATTAAACATAGGAGATATGCTCAAATTAGAAGGTAAGTCTATTTTGTATGCATTAGTCCCATATTTGGCTATGATCTTACAAGTTCCCACTCTCTTCATCTGAATTTTATTAGGGACACCCTTCTATAACCTAGATTTGTTCAAGTGAACCATCACATAATCAGCTACCTCAAACTGAATGTCTCTCCTCTTTTCATCAACCTTGGCCTTCAACTTTTGTGTACTATCTTGTATGGTCTTCTTGACTTGTTCTTGGGTCTCCTTCATGGTTTGAGTGAAGTCCTCAGCATGACCACTCAGTTACTCAATTCACACACACCCCTTGGGTACATCCCATAAAAAAAATCAAATGTGCTTCTCCCTGTCATTATGTTCTTACTTTTATTGTATGCATACTCTTCTTGGGGAATGACCACATCCCATGTCTGTCTATAATCCTTAGTTAGGAACCTCAATAGGTTACCCAAAACTCTATTGACCACCTCAGTTTATCCATCAATGTGAGGGTGGTAAGATGAACCAAAAGAAAAGTTGGTTCCCAATCTATTCCATAAAGTTTTCCAGAAATGGCTCCTGAATTTCACATCCCCATCTAAAACAATACTTATGGGGTAAGCCATTAATTCTCACAATCTCCTTAAAAAACAAATATGATATGTGGCTAGCATCATGGGTAGTCTGGCAGGGTATGAAATGTTCCATTTTACTAAATCTATCAACCACTACATAAATGTTGTCATATCCTTGCTTTGTTTTGGGTAGACCTACTATGAAGTCCATTCTCACACACGCCCATGGCCTATTGGGAATTGGTAGGGGCTGGTACAAACCTGCATTACTCATTCCTCATTTGGCTTTCATGTATATTACACACTACTCAACATACCTAGTAATATCCCTTATCAACTTTGGCCAATGATAGAACCTTTGCACAAGCTCCAAGGTTTTGTTCATACCAAAGTGACCACTCAAACACCCATTGTGTTTCTGCTATATGAGATTCTCTCTCATGGAACCTCTTGGCACACATAACTGATTACCCTTAAATAACAGTCCATTTTGTAAATTAAAATCAGAAAAGTTGCTATGAAAATGATTCTAAAATTTTGTACACACCTTGTAGGCCTCACCAAAGTCTTCATCTACCTTGTAAAGATCTCTAAAACTCTCTATGCCAATTATATTCAAATGAACTTCTTGGATTGTCAACAACCTCCTAATTAGTGCATCTGCAACCTTATTTTATTGCCCTTTCTTGTACCTAATTGTAAATGTCAATGCTTGCAAGTATTCCATCCAATCATATGTCTTTTTCTTAGTTTCTCTTGATTATTGATATAACTAAGGGCATGGTTATCAGTAAACACAACAAAATCCTTGGGTAAAAGATAATTCCTCCACTTCCTAAGGGACTCGACTAAAGCATATAATTCTAAATCATAAGAAGAGTATTTCTTCTTAGCTTCATTTAATTTCTCACTAAAGAAGGCTACTGGCCTACCTTCTTGGGTTAACACACCCCCTACTGCCATACCACTTGAATCACACTCAATGGTAAACAAATGTTCAAAGCTAGGAACTTTAGGATGGGTTGTGTGGCTACTTGATTTTTCAACATTTCAAAGGCTTTCTCTGCTACTAAGGTTTACCTAAACATAGCTTTTACACCACCCTTAATGGTATCCAATAATGGTGCATAAATAACACTAAAATTCCTAATAAATTTCCTATAAAATTGGGCTAACCCATGGAAACTTCTTACCTCAGTTTTTGTGGTAGGTTGTGGCCAGTTTAGGATAGCTGAAACTTTGTCTTGATCCATCTTCAACGACCCCTTGGACACTACAAAGCCCAAGTATACCATTTCTTTCTTGAAGAACTCACATTTGTCAAGATTTATAGCTAGCTTCTCTTCATGTAATATCTAGAACACAACCTCTACATGCTTGATATGCTCCTCTTTTGTCTTACTAAATATCAGTATATCATCAAGATATACAACTACAAACTTCCCTATGAATTCCTTGAGCACTTCATTCATGAGCCTCATGAATGTGCTCAGAGCATTTGTGAGGCCAAATGGCATCACAAGCCACTCATATAATCCATCTATGGTCTTCAATGTCATTTTGCATTCATTCCCTTCTTTCACCATGATATGATGATAACCAATTTTCAAATCCAACTTGGTGAAGTACATTGCCCCTCTAAGGCAATCCATGAGATCCTCAATCCTAGGTATGGGGAACCTTTACCTAATTATCATTTTTCTTATAGCCCTTGAATCTGTGCAAAGTCTACATTTTCCCCCCTTCTTGGTTGCCAACACAACTAGGACTGCACATGGGCTTATACTCTTCTTGATCAAGCCTTGATCCAAGAGTTCTTGCACTTGTCTTGCCACTTCCAAATTTTGATCAGGGGTAGGCTTATAAGCTGCCTTATTAGGAAAATATTCACAAGGGACAAAGTCTATCTGATGACTTATCACCCTTCTAGGAGGTAAGGTTGCAGGAGTTCCATCACTTACTATGTCTTTATACTTCTCAAGAAATTCTTGTATCTCTGATGGTAATGGCTCCTTGTCAGGCTTCTCTTCTTTGTTAGGCTTAAGAAAAATAGCATATCCTTTATCCCGTTCATGCTTAAGATCTATCATAAACTCCTTTCTACTACACAACATGATGTTAGGAGTCTTGGGCTGTGGCTCCTCCTCTTCTAACAAAGATTGAATCTTGAAAGTCCTTCCTCCTTTCTTGAATGTGATGGAATTCTCCTTCCCATCATACACTATCCCATTGTCAAATTTCCAAGGTCTTCCTAATAGAAAATGACAAGCATGCATTAGTAGGATTTCACACAATAATTTTTCATTATACCCTGCTATAGACAATTCAACCCATGTCTGCTCATTCATCAGTACACTTTGGCCTTTGTTTAACCAAGTCACCTTATAGGGATTTACATGGGGTACTTTGGTCAACTTGAGTTTGTTGACTGCTTCCTCTGAGATGATATTGTCTGTGGAACGGGAGTCCACTATCACCTTACAAAATTTTCCAAGGATCTTGCATCTTATCCAAAACAAAGCCCTCCTATGCTTGGGTTCATCCTTAGCTAGTTGTCTTATCAACACCCTCCTAAACATTAGGTTTTCACCCATCTCTGAATCTAGATGGTCAATCTCAGGTGCCTTGACACTTGAAGTGTCCTCATGAGCATTAGGCCACTCTCTTATCATGATTTAAAGTAGTAGGATTCTCAGGGAATCTATATGCTAGATGGCCTAATTGTCCACAGTTGTAACACTTCATACTTGCAAAGTATGAGTTACTTCTACCTCCTCTTCCTCTGCTAGGACCTCCTTGATTACCCTTACCTTTGTTATAGCCCCCTCTTGGAGTCCTTTCAGTATTATACTCTGTCAGTTTTTTCTCATCTTGTGTCCTTTGCTCACTCCCTCTACCTTGATAACCTCCTCTTTGAGCCCATTGGTATCTTCCTCTACCTCCATTCTTGAAGTTAGAGTCACCTTTCTTCCTATTCTTTTCCTCTACCCTTAGACCTAAATTATGACACCTCTGAATAGTGGTTGGTGTCCATAGACTAATCTCTTCTTAGATGTTCCATTTCAATCCACCCAAGTACCTAGAAACCTTTATTGATTCTCCTTCTTGTTGTTTGGACCTAAGAAACAATCTTTGGAATTCCTCTATATAAGACTCCACATTCAAGTCTTTTTTCTTCAAATTTTGTCTTTTCCTATGAAGTTAAATCTCATAGTCCTCTGGTAGATAATTCTCCTTCAGCTTGGTCACCATTGCATTCCAATTGGCTACGGGTTTTTTTCCCATTCTAATCTTCTCATATCGAAGGTATTTCCACCATGTTAGGGATAACCTTCTGAATCTTGATTTGGCCACCTTTAGCTTTTGTGCCTCCATCACCCATTCACACTTGAAGTGGTTCTCCATTCCATCAATCCAATCCATCACTGCTTAAATGTCCATATTCCCACTCCAAAGTGGTAAACCTTCCAATTCTTTTCCACCTAGTGATTTTATGGCCTTCAAGAATGGCTCTTCATTCTTTGGAGGGTCTGGTTTAGGGATGAAATCTGCTTCATAAAATTTCTTCTTCCCTCTATTGTGACTTTTTGGTTCTTTGCTCCTAGCTGCATCAACAAATTCTTCTAGTCTTATCTTCATCCCTTCTAATGATTATTCAAGGATTATGTTACTCTCCTTTTTTCTCATCCACCTCTTTATCTATCTCTCCACTAGTCACCATGTTTGACTCTCCCACTGATTCACCAATAGTTGCAGACATACACTACTTTCCCAAGTCTTTAACTTGCTTTGATACCAATCTGATGTAACTAAAAGTCTTTCTTTGTACCCTACCTTCCTCTGGGGTATCCTATTGGTCACTTTCTTGACCTATTGGGTTTCTTGACTGACCCTAACCTTCCAATTATTCTTTCTACCACATCCTTCTCTTTTCAACTTGCATACATCAACAAAGAAACCAAAACATGCATCACCTAGCACATTGGAGCTCTTCTTGCCCCATCTTCACTAATTGATCCAACATTATCAAGAATAGTTCTACATGGAGATGTAGGATTCTAGGATGTTAACTAGATCCACTTCAATATCCCCAAACACACTTTGCACTAGAACCCTAAACGAGTTCCAAGAAACTTACCAAATTCACCCAAAATAGGGCTACAAGCAACTAGGCCTAATTAGGATCTTTTTCTCAAATAACTTGAAATAACCCTTAACAAGATGGAAAATTGACCTTTGATCCTGACACCCTTTACAAAGACCTAAATGATTTTCTAGGTCTTGTCCTCCCAAATTGTCCGTACAATGACTTCCTAGAAACAAGGCTAAAATTAGGGGTTTCAATGCACATAGAGCATATCCACTAGAATATTTGTTTCCACCATTAAGGATCCTTCACCAAAAATTCTGATTGAATTTGGGACTTCACCACACATGTTTCTACCTGTCCACAATATCTGATTGAAGCTATCAATGCCTTCAATTCTCCTTATCACCTCTGCAATTCTTTGCGATCCCTAGCCATGCAACTCTGGCTCGCCTAGGGAATAAATTTAAAATTAGAGTTCTTGACTTTAAGGGCCCCTCATTAATTGTACAATATCTAAAAGGAGTCATCTCCCTAATCCCAAAGGCCCATGCAAACTCTACGATGGGAAGAGGATCTATGACTCCATTTGAAGAAGTTGCTTGGTTCAGACCAGCGACTGGCTTAACAAATAATTTGACAAACCTAAATAAATTCACACAAAATGATAATCTACCACCACACAAAATATCAAAAGGAACTATGATACATTATTCATCCATTGCAATAAGCAATCTAATACATTAAAACACAAAATACTTACAAATTGTTCAACTGCAGCTGTTTCTTTAATTACACAGTCTGTACACAAACTTTGCAAAATCAACCAACCTCTTGTAAAGGGAAAGGGATGTCTTATATAGTTGACCATGACCCTATTCCAATGGTTTCAGATAGTTAGAAACCTCAAATGCCTGAAAGTATATTTTTGCAAGAAATGTTGTGAATGTTGTTAATGACAACATTGACAACTTTTACAACTTTTGTGATTCTTGCCTAAAACACGGTCCAACACCTCAAGAACTTAACCAATTGCATATTTAGGCTAAGTAAACAAAAAATAGGTCTCCCAAACCCTTTCTTGTCTAATTTGACCTATGAATGGATCATTTCCACTATTGCCCCAACATTGGCAATATGAATACAAATGAGCAAGTTTGGACATTGCTAGAAAAGAAAGACACTAAAGACCTAATAAGACCTTCTTGTCTAACACAACACATCCTTGGACCCACCTAGTTGTATTATTCCAATAGTCATGTTTCTAGGACCACTACAAGACAAAAACAACTTAGAAGCCCTAGGTTACATGTTAGCCCCACCTAAGTGCCCCTGCACCAGATGATCACCCTCTTCTTGAACAAAATTTGATTGCCTTCTTTGATTAAATCTCCTTTTTGATTTCTTAAAATATTGATTAATTTTATGTCCTACTCATCCACAATTATAACATATGATATAACTTTCTCCTTTAAAGTTACTTTTGTAATTTGTCCATTCATTTTGTTTCCTTTGATAACTTTGTCTATTTTGATTGTCTCTTTATTGACTCCATTGCCTTTGATTATTTCTATGTTGATTCGATTCCCTTGATTTGTTCTTTGATTTGGATATGATCCTCCTTGATTGTAATTCTTATATTTCCTTCTAGCTATAAATGCTTGACTCTTTTTAGACTCACTTGTAAAAATTTTAAGCCTTTCTTCTTCATTCAACAAAGCACCATACACTTCTTCTAGCTTGATATTCTCAAATTTTCCAGCTAGTTCCAATGTACAAATGAAAT
This sequence comes from Thuja plicata, assembly GCA_018584345.1. Lineage (NCBI taxonomy): Eukaryota > Viridiplantae > Streptophyta > Pinopsida > Cupressales > Cupressaceae > Thuja > Thuja plicata. Next base: position 1,217,738 of record MU226275.1, on the reverse strand, counting down.
TATTGTACTCATCTGGAAGGCTTTCAATTAAAAGATCTATGATTTCAGAGTCTTTAAACTCAACCTTCATCATTGCAAGTTGATTTCTTAAAATTTTCAATTTAGCAATATGATTCATGCTATCTCCTCCTTTCATTTTCAAATGATTTAATTGCCTCTTAATGTCAATCAATTTTAACTTACTAGTTCTTTCATACATTGTTTTTAGAGTTTCCCATATTTCTTTTGTTGTTTTCAAATTTCGAACATGAGGCCTAATCCCTGCACTAATTTTCCATAAAAGCGTAGCACATGCATTCAAATCCATTTTATCCCATTTTTCATGTTTGCCTTGATCTGTAGGTTTTCCTTTTGTTGCTAGTTTTTTACTAACCACAATATTAGACATCTCAATGGCAGCCATATCAAAAAACACAATAAAACTTCCAAGCACACAAACACCAAGCCTCTCGCAAATATTGTGCCTTAATATTGGTCTTCTTATGAGCCAAACTAACAAATAATTTTTAAAAAAAACGTATGCGTTACAAATATTGTATTCTTAACTTCAACCCAAAAAAAAATACCACTTTCAACTTTTTCTTGAACAAGTACAAATCTTTCAAAGTGCACTTACAAGAATAATGACTTTTGAATACGCTTGATCACCATATTACCAAACAACCCTAAGGCATACACCATATTTTTTTTAATCTTCGAAACATACTTTCATTTCTCATGACAAGGACATTCAATACTCTAGAAATGATATTATCAGCGTCTTCAAAATAACCATTTTTCACTACCACCATCAGATAGAAAAACTTAACAATATAATGTAGCATGCACAACTATCTCACACAGTAATTCACTTTCAACAGCTTTTGCGTACCTTTTACCAGCAATTTTCCTTCAATACTATCAACACAATTTGTTCTTGTCCTCACTCCTTGAACATGCCTCTGCACATAGATTGTACAATTGTCTCCAGTCTTTATTGCCAACCTTTCTTGAAAATGCTTCAAACAACCTTCGGTATTTAACAATCTGCAATCTTCTATTTACTGAGCTTACACAGCCTATACTCGAATAAAAGATAGCCAATACTTAAACTCACAACAAACACTACAGAGCTAACATGGCTCTGATACCATGAAGAAAAACATAGATAGAGGAGAGATAAAAAATACAGGACACACTTATTGGAGCGATAAAAATGGCTTGCTGAAGCATTCTATTTATAAGCAAATATACAATAAAGGTGTAGAAGTCTGTAGATTATAAGTAGTTGGCATATTAATAAAAGTAGTTGGAATGGACGGCTGTAGACGGCTATGAACGGCTGCAGGCAGCTATGAACGACTGTAGTCGGCTGCACGTGAATTTCATGACTAATAATTAATTTATGTTAACACTTGTAATCAGGTCATATTGACTTGTTAATAACTTCTTTGCAATCATAAGTTATTAATAACTTACTGAAATTCAATATAACCATGTTAGTGATAGCTTATCCATTAAAAATTGACAAGATATTAAAACTTGTTATAATGAACTGTCAATACTTTATTATTGATAAGAATGATAAGAAGTATTAATTAATATATCAACAATGTTCCAAATATATATA